>CANUEP010113589.1:0-289262 GCA_947857235.1 Jatropha podagrica | reverse complement strand
GACTTGACTTCTAATTAGCAAGGAAGAACCGAAAAAAAAATATATAACCGTTTGTATTTTGTGGTTCCTACAATAAGGGTTTTTTTTGTCTTTTCAATGTAAAATTAACGGAAAATCAGTCCTTTTTGGACGGAAGGACTGGATTGTTGAACGGAACCAAACCTTAAGGACGTCCGAATAATTTGACCAAAATACATGAATGAAGTTATTAATTTGATAAAAACTCAGGGATGAAATAACTAAGGCTTTTTTTGTCATTTTAATGTAAAATTAACGGAAAATCAGCTCTTTTTGAACGGAATGACTAGATTGTTGGACGGAACCAAACCTTAGGGACGTCCAAATAATTTGACCAAAATACATGAACGAAGTTATTAATTTAGTAAAAACTCAGGGATGAAATAATAATTTTCCCTTTTTAACATGACTGGTTAGTTTCCTCATCCTATTTTTAAGACTCTACGGTGTCCGGTTCACTGACTCGATAGTTTTGATTCTATAAAACAACATTTCTGATCCAACAAATCGAGACTGGAACCAATCATTTCGGTTTAGATTCCAACAAGTAAATTTTACCCGCACTCCGTTGCGATATCCTCATTTCTTCAACACTTATTTTATTATTTTTTTGAAAAATTATTTTACTTATGTAAATTATATTTTATTTTTATTTGAAAATTTTATTTATTAGTATAAAAGTTATTTCATAAATACATTTAAAATTGTCATGAATATAATTCGACTTATTTTTACTTCTTATGAAACGTACAATAGGTATTTAGTTTTCTTTTGTTTCACTTTTTTTACTATAAAAACTATTGAATTTATGAGAAAATACTCATTTTAATTTGTGATTCTAAAATTTTTCAAGTTCTATCTATTAAATATTAAGTAAAGTAATTCTTAATAACTTATAAAATACATTTGACAGATCTCTTAATAATTTTTTATTTTTAGCATTAAGACATCTATTGGGTTGAAAAGAATTTTAAAATAGTCAATGTGGAACAATAAACATATTTAAGATTTAATAATGATTGAATTAAATGTCAAAAAATAAACATTCGATGTTAAGAAAAAAAAAAATCATATTCAAATAATAATTCATATTCACTAATAAACATTCAGTATTAAGACAGTAGTATTATATCATAGGAAGGAAAGACAACCACTCACTCCATGTTCTTGTAAAATCTGTTGACGGACATCTTTCTTTTCTGGGATTAACAAGTTTCCACAAAGAGATGCACACCATACCCACATCAATTACAGAAAGTAAACTCGGTTCTAGGAAAACAAACATATGACTGCCAGGTTTTGGTCATAAGACTTCTTCACACAAGATTGGTTAGAACACAATATACTAACAATTGTTTTGGTCACATAAATGCTTTTCTTTGCCATGAATTTGGGTTACAACATAAAAGGAGAAAACTGTTGTCAAATTATTTACACCCTACTGATGTTACCTTTAAGGAAGAACAAGAAGAATTACAGTGAAATGGAGATCCAAGCCCTACTAGTAGCAGACATCCATCTAATAGGGTATTTGTAATACCGAATTAGGCTTTTGACATCCAAAACTGAAATCCATTCACTGCAGATGTTGCCACTGAAGAAACTCCTTGAAAAGGACACCTACGTATCAGACTCACTTGATTTAAAGATCATACCTTCTGCCAGTTAGAACTAGTTCGGGTCACTTGAGGTGATTCCAAATAACTGTCTGGTTCATCTTCATCATCAGAAGAGAGGAGGGATGACCCCATCCATGCTTTAAAGCCTTCATTAAGAAGCCTTTCCACTTCTGGTGTGACTTCCACCGAATTTGCTTCCAGCATTTCCAATCCAAGATTTCGGCTGCCAAAATCACTCTCATCAAGAATTACAGCTGCTTTTCTTCTCAAAAAGAAGGCAGTTCCAGCATATAAAATGACTAGCCCCCATGTAGCAATCTCATAGCACCAAAACAAAGGTAAGGAACAACTACTCCCTAGTGTCAGGAGGCTTGAACCAAGGAACAGAGCAAGGAGACCAAAGATGATGGCAAAGACAATATTCAAAATGGACAGGCAGCGTACTCCACCTTTAAAAATCACATGAAGAAAGTCACAAGGCATTCAAATTAACAGAACAACTTTGTTAACCAAACAATTGCATGATACATAACAAAATGTTAATACGTATAACTACAAAATCCAGATATCTCTTCCTTACAACTCCTCCTTGGAGCATGACCTTGGATTAGATATCAAAAGGCATACTAAAGACACAAAGCAAATAGAAATCACATCTTTAATGATTCCTGTAACACACAAGCATTGCTATTACTAATGTATTGGTAGTGTCCTTTCAGTATGTCCTGGCAAAACTCTCTAAATCTGTTCCTCCCAAACTTCCAGTTCAAAATTTATTTAAGGTGTCAGAACTACTCAAATGTTCGAAAGGAAGTAACTATCATCACATAATGGTAGAGCAACAGCAGCAGACAACACTTTCAACAACATGAAATAAGAAAACATCCATACATGTAGAATCATTTCCTTCATTTCTCTTTCTTTAATTACTGACATGGTTTTTTAGTTCATGGAATAGCATGAAATAAGATGATAATAATGAAATAGAATAATTATTCCATTTAAGTAGTTATCATTAGCTTTTGGTCCAATTTCAAATGGGGATTAGTCATTCACAAAATATATTATTTACTAGTCAGTTTTCAGAGGTGGGGGCTGCATGAATCATCACGACTCTTGAAGAACAAAGATTTAAAATGATAGGACAAAGGCAAAGCAGGCACATCAACAAGTCTATTAAGCGTCAAAGTCTCAAAAGCTCAAGCATGATCGAGCTATATAAAGTCACATAACATAGGAGGGAATGAAGAAATAGAATATGAAAGAGCCAAAGACAGGTAATCTTCCTGTTAGCTCCGTAAACTTCGTGTTATTAAATGGGAAAGAGTCTTTCTTTGATTTTGGTTGAAATTAGTATATAAACTTCATACTTTAAAATCTGTAGACCAAAAACTCCATATATAAGTGAAGACAGTTATTCCAAGGGCATGGAATAACTATTTCATTTCAACCCTATTTTGATCACGTAAAACAGGAGAGGCAATAGTGTTAAACCTAATTTCCCAACTAAACCTTATAAATGCAACCCTCCAGCACGCCTAGCCTATTGAAAAAACATATTAAACAAGGTCATTGTTAAGTCAAAACACTCAAAGTAATTAGAAGTTTAGAATGTACCTCTTTTCGAAGCACAGTAATTATTTTCAACCACCTTTAAGCATCCATGTCTTGCTGGAGCAGAATAAGCAACAGCTATCCCTGCATCATGAGTAAAACCATGAGATAGTGAATGACAACGAGAACAGACTGTGTAGAATCTTAGTTCTACCTAACTTACTTAATATGATTGTTCATATAAATAGAATGGTATACTTGAGAATTTTCTGTTGACACAAAAATCATTCCAAAACCCCATATCTTCTTCCACAAAGAAAAAAAGAATTCATCAATACATAAGCTGCTACATTATTTAAAGCTGGTTACCGCTAAGATAATCTGTTGCTAAGCATTTAATCCATGGCACTCAAAAGTCCATAAGAAAACATTTAAGATTGAGAACTAAAACAAGCACGATTATTCTAAGAAAAAAAAAAAAGGACCTTTTGCAACTATGGCTTGGTTCATAAAATATTCATGTTTGAAAAAGCACATGTTGGTATTTCCAGAAAGGAAAAGCCATAAAACTCCATCAAAGGCAAAGCAAAATTCCCATCATCTTTTTAACATTTTGTTGAACAAGATTGAGTGTCATGATGCAAGACAAAAAAAGATAAAGATAATTTAGAGTAAGCCATTTTTGTATTCAATACAAATTTTTGGCAATCATAAATTTCTAATTCATACACTTTTCAATTTCAATAAAACAAACAAATTGATGCTAAACATAAAACCCTTTCTCCTCGGGGAAATCTATCAACACTCTTTACCTGCCCCAAGATATGCAACTGATGCCAAGAAAATAATCGTTGAAGGGATACACACAACCATCCAGTAATAATCCACAGTCTCTTGATCCGTGAGATAAAACGCACCAGGAAACAGATCCGAATCAGCTCCCTTCATATTGATTTGCAAGGGCTGAAGTCTACGGTCACTGCAAAACGGCCTCTTCCCGCCATTACCAGGAAAAACAATCTTCAAGCTCACAACTGTGCTTATAAGAATGACAAGGCAAATGAAGACAACAATAGACATTAATATTGGCCTTTGCAGCTTGACCCATGCTTTGTCTTCCTCGCGAAGGCTCTCGTACTCGTGTTTAGGCATGAAAGCTTGACGCAGAGCGTCGCTAAGAATCGCCATTGGATCTAACAAGAAGGAAATTTAAGAGGACCAAAGCGAAAGAAAACAAAAGCACGTGAAGATGTTTAGCTAATTTAAAATTTGTAGAGATTCCAGTTAGGGTTTTAATTATAGTTCTGCGGTGAAGTCCAACAATTGGTCGCTGAATTGACCTTCTTCGAATCCGAGGAAACCCTAGGTTTAATTAAGTCGGCAGTGATCCAGTCCAAAGCTCCAAAGTACTCATTTGGACGGAAATGGAACCAATTCGAAGTCTGTGGGGTTGGAATTTGTCAACCTTAAAGAAGATAATTGATCGATCTTTGTTGGAATTAGACGATTTTGGGGGGACAATGGGCAAGTTGCGCTTTGTAGCTGAAGCGGATAGAAAGTTGTATGATGTTGAGCCGTTACTTTCTTTTTGGTGCACTGCTTTACACTTGCACGCATGCGTTGTGTATTTGGCGGGTGAGCCGGTGTGGCGGCGCGTACCTTGTCATATATCACGAATGACGCGATTGTGAATTGGCAACTCGCAAGTCCTACCGCCTGAACAGAATTCATAATTTAAAGTCAGCATCAAGACATCATCATCATCCCTTTTTTTAAAAGAAATTAACAACAATTAATATAAAAAAATATTCCGTAAAAGATTTTATTTACTATTTTACATAAAAAAATAAAAATAATAAAAATACCTACTTGATTTATTTTACTTTGATCGATGATAGTATGTTGTTGAAACCACCGATTGTACTTTTTAATTAGTAGTTTCAATGCAATTTTGACTTTTTTTTATTTTAATTCATTTTCAAAGTAACAGTAATTTTTTATTTTGACTCCTAGCCTAAATCTTTACCTTCTTTGATAAATAATTTTGAAAAATAAATTATGAATTGATCTAAAATTTTATGTTTTGAATGACAAGAAATATTAATTTAAACTTTATGAATTGAGTTTAATGGAATTGAATTCGTTTAGTTCAAATTCTATTAAAATTGTTGAAATTTACAAATAAATTTCATATATTAACTTACTAATATTTATATTGACAAAACTGGCTCTTTAGATTTTGTTAATGAAATACCAGTAATGTCCCTTTTTCATACAAAAAATGTTCAATGAAAATATATAAAAAAAAAGAAAATTATATATATATAAAATAAAAGATAAATACTCAGATGTAGTTTTTTTTAAGGAGATAGATGTAATTTTGAAAAAAATAAGAAAGTCATAATTATCTAATTGTATTTTAGTTAGACATTCTAATGATAATGGTATTCCGATGACAATGGCTCTGTAAGCAGTCAGTATGATTGCATTGCCCTTGCAGAACTCTATTAACTTCTTTTGTTGTCACAGTGGATTTATCAAGAAAAGAAAATATTACTTAAAATATAAAAAAGAAAATATTATGTAAAATGAAAAAAAAGGAAACGCACTTAAAAAAAATAAAATAAAATAATTCATTCATCAGACTTAAAATTGAAATAGTATAGCATTCAGCTTAATTCCAATAACATAAATAAATTTGATTATATAAGAATTTGTATTACATTTAAATTAATATTTTTTTATCAGTGTTTATCTAAATGAAAATTAAATTTTAAACATTTTAAAAGGTTTAATTATCTATATATTGATTTAAATAATTAATTTTAAAAAAATATACATTCAATCGAATTGTAAAAGAATAAAAAGAAAATTTCAAAAATTTATAAAAAAGGATGCAATAGTGAATCTTCTCTTTGTTTCACAAAAAGTTTTTATTAATGAATTAAGTTAAATTTTAAGAATTAAATAATAATTAATTCAACCTTCAAATAAAAAATAATAATTACCTTCGAAAAAACATAAAAGAAAACATTAATTCAAGAAGACTCGTCTCGAGTGTGTTTACGCGCCACCGAAAGGGTGTGATATTTGCGTATTCCTCTATCATAAACGCACTTGTAGTTCTATATTAACTTCTTGCCCCACGATATCCAATGACGCTATTTGTATGCATTCAGGAAATGGGTTAAAACTGGCTGTTCCGTTGGAATCTTCTCAGTTAACAATAGCAGCTAACAACACTCCAATGTCGAATAAGCCAACCCATAAAGGCACAAACAAATATATTGTGTTCTTTGTATAAGCTTGGTCTACTCTGCAATTCCAAAAAGCATCACAGTTTTTAGCTTCCATGGCGGCCTCCTCGACTTTTCTCTTAAAACCCACCTCTCAACTCCCACATATCGCCGATCATTTGCATAATTCGCGTCAAATATCGAAAAATCTTTCATTTCAGAGAACTGGGTATCACTGTTTTCGAGCTGGGTCAAACAAAGAACCGATGATCGTTAGTTGTTCTTATCAAACTGAGGCTTCGGTTGGCAAGTCTTATATTTTATTTTGATCATGGTTAATTTATTAATCAGTTAATTCGGCCATCAATTATTATATGCTATTTGAAAATTTAAGAAACATCATAATTTTTTGTGGCAGATTCGTCTACTCAAGCATTCGATGTGCCGATTCTGACTTGTGCAGAGGTTTTTTTTCCGTCCCTTTTTACTTTTCCTTTTTGTTGCTTGATGCTAATATGCATTGGTTAGCAAATGTTTAGGAATTTTATATTTCTTTGGCCATTTATGTTTGTGATTTTCAAGGCTATTGAAAGACTACGAACTAACAGAGAAAAACAAAAAGGGAAGCAGCAATATCTAGCCATGTATTCCAGCATTTTTGGTGGAATAATAAAAGATCCAGCAGCTATGGTGATACCCGTGGATGATCACATGGTGCACAGGGGCCACGGTGTCTTCGATACTGCTGCAATAATGGATGGGTAAGTATTAATTTGTAGAGAAATAACAATTTATATGTCCAAATGTTTAATTTTTCTGCAATTCACAGCTCTTCTGAAAGCTGAGAATTACTTTTGCATGATCTTCCGTCACTCAATTCTTTTAATCTTGTATCTTCACATCTTATGTTTATTGAATCATTATATATTGCTGATGTTAAGTAAAATAGATAATGGCCTTCAGCAATCGAAATAGGGCATTCTGATTGTCAGCAAAATTTTGTGGCTCAAGTGGTTATGAGCTAATACTCACTATTTAAGCGATAATCTTCCGCTTGCATATTTCTAAATCTCTCAGGCATCTATATGAATTGGATCAACACCTTGACCGTATCCTAAGGTCAGCATCCATGGCCAAAATCGATCTCCCTTTTGATCGCGAAACTATAAAAAGAATACTCATACAAACTGTGAGTGCGTCCAATTGTCAGAAAGGATCATTAAGATATTGGCTCTCAGTAGGACCTGGTGATTTCCAGTTGTCTCCATCCAGCTGCCATCAGCCGGCTCTTTATGCTATTGTTATACAAGATCAATCTCCGCTTGATTCAAAAGGTGTTAAGGTTGTAACTTCATCTATCCCAATAAAACCCCCACAATTTGCCACCATGAAGAGTGTAAATTATCTTCCTAATGTGCTGTCAAAGATGGAAGCTGAAGAGAAGGGTGCATTTGCAGCCATTTGGCTAGATAATGAAGGGTTCATTGCTGAAGGTCCTAACATGAATGTGGCATTTGTTAATAAGGAAAAAGAACTTGTGATGCCTCACTTCGACAAAATTTTAAGTGGTTGCACAGCTAAGAGAGTTTTGACTCTGGCTGAGGGACTGGTGAGGGAGGGTAAACTTCATGGTATAAAGGTAAGTAATGTGACTGTAGAGGAAGGAAAAATAGCAGATGAGATGATGCTTATTGGCAGTGGGATTCTTGTTCGCCCTGTTGTGCAGTGGGATGAACAGATCATCGGTGATGGTAAGTCTTTTTTTTTTTTTTGCTTTCTTCAAAAATAAGATTTACATGAACATATGCATCCTTTTCAGTATTGAACCATTACAGTTTTCTTGAACTTTGCTCTTCCCAAATGATGGAATTTAAGGTTTTCAGCAATTAAAATCTGTAGAAACAGATTATCATACGAGTGTGTACTTTATTACTTATATTTGAATGAAGTACACACTGCTTTTTTCCTGATATATATATATATATATATATATATATATATATATATATATATATAAAGAAAGAAAGCAAATCGTACCCGTCAATTTCATTCAAGCATGTCCTTTTAAGAAGAAAAGAGTAAGTATACTTCACTTAGCCTTTCTCTAGTAATTCTTCCCCTCTTTCCTCACTGCAATTCACTTGACTTGAGTTGGGAAGAGTCATATTCTTATTCCTGTTTTAAAACTCCCCATAATGCTTAAAGTTATTCTGTGGTTGAATTTTTTAGCATCAACATTCTTTTTCATGTGATATTTGTCAACAAGTATGAAATTTTTAATTTTCTGACATTGACTACCAATAAATTTGTGATGCGTATTTGTTTGAAGGCAAAGAAGGTCCCATAACTGTGTCTCTGTTGAATCTTATATTGGAGGATATGAATTCTGGCCCTGCAACAGTTCGATTGGCAGTTCCCTAACTCAATTATTTCTGATAATGCAAGTTGGGATTTCAAACAGACAAAGCTGTTGTTAAACCCACTTTTGGAGCCTGCAGAGCTTGATGTGGCTGGAAGCTGAAGATTCCTTTCCTCGAGTTGAACTGGCTCTTTATAAAATAAAATTTTATGTATATAAGTTGATTTTTCTTTTTAAGGCTATTTTCTGTGAGCAAGTTAAGCTCAATGAGCAGGAATGGTCCACTGGAATTGAAACATTTCAAAGTAATATTCGATGGAAACATTTCCACGGAAACTTTTGTTGTTCAGCGACAGTAAAAGTTCTATCAAGTAACTCTAGCGGAAAGTCGTTTTTGCCAACGACTAGGTAATACCCGTATTTTTCCCGGACGACGCCGGCGGAACCGCAAAACGAACAAATTTAATAGTTTGTTATGCCGTTTTCTCTGTCAAGCGATTTTGGCTTGGTTCATTTTTTTTTTTACTCGCTTTGAATAAATGAATAACAAATTGAAAAGATTTTTTTTCCCCGAAGAATTAAAAGATTTTAATTTTATCAGAAAAGAAAGAAAGAATATTGTGAAAGAAAAATGTAAATTATTATTTACTATTTAGTTTCTGTACTTTGAATAAGTAACTGGATTTTCCTTAATTTTTTGAACCGTTAAATTATTGTCCTTTTTGTCCAAAAACTATCATTAATATCATATTGAACTTAAATTACAAATGTCAAAATTTACAAGGCTTCTAATGACAAAAAGGGTTTTTCTTATAGAAGAATTTCACAATTACGCAATTATAAATTAAAGGGTATTTTCTTAAGGAAAGAATTCACAATTACACAATTATAAATTTAGAGGTTTCACCGTGTTCTCCCTAACCATACTCATTAAATGTTAATTAGGCGTTGTTTGATTGATTTTTTTACTTTTTCATCAAAAATATTAAAAGTGAAAAGTCTCAAATTTTAGAATACAAATAGTTTTTTTCCATCTATAATTATATAATATGAGTATGGAGGTGTGGATAAAATACTTAACATAAAATAAGCAGTTGGGATGCATATTTATATTATTGTATGTAAATATATTTTTATATATTATCATATAATAGAACCCTGACGTATATTATTAATAAAATGAGAGAAACCGACGAGTTTTGATAAGCATACATTAGCTTCGCTGATATCAAAAAGCCAATTGGGCATCTTGATTTCAATTTCATGTTTAGTTGTTACCAAAGCCATTGCTTTGCAAAGAGTGATGCTTGTGTTTGTTTTCTTATGTTCCCACCAAATATCATTTATTTATTCCAAACTAGAGGCAGCTTGGGAGAGTCCACCCATATTTGGGCGATGGCTGTGGTGTAGTTATTGATGCTTGCCAATGGATTATCAAATTAATTATTTTTTTTTAATTTAAACATAATATTTTATGTATGCGCATATGTTTTTTATTTCTCATTTTTATTGCTATTAATCTTTAATTTTTTTTCTAAAAGACTTATGTGTGAATATATTTGTTTAGTATTTTATTAAAAATTAAAAGTAAGATTAAGAGTTTAATCAATAAAAAATTACAAAAAAAATAAATGAATGATGAATTTTGAATGAGATTAAAGTCATTAAAATTACAAAAAGGACATGAATATTCATTTAAAAATAAAAAAAAACAATAAAATGCCTTTTTTTTTCTTATGAAAGGACTTAAGATTAAATGATTCTTTTTAAAATTTATTAAGAGGTTTATTAGGCCAAAATAACATGATAGACTATAAATATAGCGGTGTCTCTTTTCTTAACTCATTAAATTAGTGAAAACTCTGGTGATCAAAATAATTTGAATTTGAAACTTTTTTTCCAATCACGAGAATGCCAAATTACACTTGTTCAATACTAAAGAGAAAAGTTTAACAATTTTAAATTTCAAGAATAAATAAATTAGTTTATTAGAATAGAAATACGAATTAATTATGGCCAGACTAAATAGTATTTTACTTTGAGCCAGCTCTTTTGCTTTTAAGAAGGAGCGGAAGATTAGATTTGTAAATTACTACACGGACACACGGATCTAGATAAAAAAACAACTAATTAGTGTTACCTTAAAATTTTACATAGCAAATACGGTGCCGTTCTACAATTTAATGATGTGAATGGTGGCCCAACATAAACCACCGTATAAACGATAAAAACCGTTGGATGAAAAATGGTCGGCCAAGGAACGATAGGAAGAGAGATACGCCAAAGTGCGGCTCGTCGGGGACGCAGTTATTTCATACGTGTCGTTGTATTATTGGTCCTAATTTTCAAATCCCACATCCCATAAATAATTCAGCGGAAACAGGACAAAGGAAAAAAAAGGAAAATTCCCCAGACGGAGAAAAATAAAAAAAAAAAAAAAGAAATTATTTCATTTTTATCTAACAGAGAACTTTTTAGAGAGAGAGAGAGAGAGTCCTTCCGTAAAGGACTGTTCTGTCGAGCTATTCGATCTAGAGAGAGAAAGTTTTGTGAGACAGAAAAGCGGATACCTAATTAGATTGGACGCAAAGATTGCTTTACAAAGTTACTTGCCGGACTTGCACGTGAAAAAGAATAATTGGTTGCGATCTCGCCGGAGAAAGGTGTGTCCGGTCGGGGATAGGATATCGATCACAACAAAAGGAAAAGCAGAGATGGTGAATTCTATGGTGGAACGGGCCACGAGCGACATGTTGATCGGGCCTGACTGGGCCATGAATATCGAGATCTGTGATATTTGCAATCATGACCCTGCGTAAGCTCCGCACGTTATTATAATCTCTTATGATTACTTTATGATCAATTCTGATGCATTTAAATTATATTGTAACTGCTTTACACGATATGTTCTTTTTTTTCTAATTGAATCTGTTGGAGATGGCGCGGTTTGATCGAACAGTTAATTTTTGCTTGGATGATGAGAAACCTTTTGTTAGTATGTAATTTTCTTTTTCCCGGGCTTATGAATGTTTTATATGGATTCGCATTTTCAATTGATCCTCTAAATAACATAACCATTGAGTTTTTCCATTTCTGTTAGTTTTATGCATGGACTGGTGGATTCTATCTCCGTGCATTAAGTTCATTATGAATGTGGAAAAGGAAATTCACTAATTGTCCTACCATGTTCTGCTGCAACTTACAGTGCAGCAGAGATTTGGTTTAGGAAAAGAATCATGCTCGTTTGTTTAAAATAATGGTTGGAAGCTTAGAGATTTGGATATAACAGTTGGTAATTGTCATATGGTTTTCATTATTTTGAATTACGTTTTTGTTTTATTTGGAGTAATTGCAATGAATCCTGATTGGAATAGGAGCTTGGAGTTGTTTTTCTGGAATAAAAAGGATAGCATAAAGTTACAAGCACAGGTTAGCTTGCAGATGAATCCTTAGTTAAGTCAAAAGCCTCTCATGGTATGAACAGACACACAGCAAGGTGATGAGTTCCTTATATGGAACTTTCTTAAAATTTAAAGTAAAAACAAAAGGAATGGTATTTGCTGCAAGTTGCAGATGAAAATTCAATAATATCCCAATCTTTTAAGTCGACCCCTCTCCACTCCTTAGAGAATTATTTGGATAGAGGGTGTTTGGAGGTTTTCGAAGGTAAAGTAAGATAGGTTTAATTTTTTTGTTTTTGAAAATCCCCAAAACCCCAGTTTTCAAGGGACCTCATTTGCACATGAAGTAAGGTCCTTAATGATATCCAATTACTTAATACAGCTCTTCGTTTCACCTTTTGCAGAAGTGCAGTATGACAATAACTGTGCATTTTCTCTCTTACAAAAGCTTTATCAACTTATTCTTCAAATATTGTCCAACTTCTTCAACTAATCCTTAGAAAGTTCTTTGCCACCATCAAGTCTTTCTCATGAATTATACCAAATATCTCACTTTACTGGTTATATTTTGTTGCTTTTTGAAAACTATTTTTAATTATGCTTGACACCAGAACTTGTTCAGTATCCTAAATTTGGAGTTTTTGATTCTATTTTGGGTTATCAGACAAGCAAAGGATGTCGTTAAAGGTATAAAGAAGCGCATTGGAAGTAAGAATTCGAAAGTTCAACTTCTTGCCCTAACAGTAAGCTTCAAAAAACTTCAATTTCTCTTTTTACTTTTGCAAATTTTATTTGAGAGGGCCTGAAAAGTTAGGATTATAGTGATTTAGCATTTAGCCAACATCAAATTGATCAGGCTTTTTGACATCAAGTCGTTTCTCTTTTCAAGTTGGAAAAAGAAAGATAAATTCCCTTTATAATTTATTGATAAGGTTTTACTTGCCACTCACCTGGGAGCGTAATGTAGACTGATTTCATTATTCTATAGATTAATAAATAACATTTTAATTGCCTGTGGAATTGAGGAACCTAACATTCTTCCTTGGATATATTTCTTGGCATCCAACTATTTCATGTTAAAAGAAGGGTATGCATGGACCACAGCGAGAGAGAGATATACTCTGTTCTTTCTGTAATTCTTATTTGCTTCATTTGAAATAGGATGATGATATCGGATGCTCGGATTTATTTAGGAGAGTTTGTTCATACAATTAATTTTAGAATGAGGATATTTATTTTTGCTAAACCAAGATCACACTTACTCATTTTCAACAACAATCCCCAGATGATTAAGTTTTTTTTTTTAATTTTCAATCTGGATGCTACATTCTAGCTATTGGAGACGATTGTAAAGAATTGTGGGGACATTGTCCACATGCATGTTGCAGAGAAGGATCTTCTTCATGACATGGTGAAGATAGTGAAGAAAAAGGTGAGAATATTTTTATATGATTTTGGTTGCTCTCCTATGTTATATTTATTTCTTTTGGTAAAACTTGTTTATAGTGTTTTACGCTGCTCATTTGTAGCCTGACTTTCATGTCAAAGAGAAGATACTGTCTCTAATAGATACCTGGCAAGAAGCTTTTGGTGGACCAAGGGCAAGATATCCACAATATTATGCCGCATACCAGGAGTTGTTGGTATGTTTTTTTCCTGTAGATCCTTGTTGAGGTCATGAACTGGATGTTGCATTATTTGTTCAAGAACCATCAATGATTGGCCAAAATTCATCTCTGTCAATTTATCATTTAATTCCATTATCCAAGTGGTTTGGGTGATTATAATGTTGCCATTTCTGTACATGTTCTGAATCAACTTGCTTACTGTTTCAGCGTGCTGGGGCAGTGTTTCCTCAGAGGTCTGAGAGGTCTGCACCAGTATTTACTCCTCCACAAACACAACCCCTGTCATCTTATCCTCAAAATCTGCGCAATAAGGAGTATCGGCCAGAGGCAGCGGAGACTTCTGCAGAGGCTGACTTTCCAACATTGAGGTATGTCCTGGACTCCTCCTTTGGTACCAAAATTGAGTATAATGTACTACTGATTTGATTATTTGGTATGCCATTTTTTGGGTTACTTTCCATGATGTGATCCTTCTGTGTTATATATGATTGATGGTATATAAACTTTTGTTAGTATATCTATCAATTTTGTTTTAAACCCAATCATGTTAAACGTCATCTTGCATAAACAGAATTTCACTGGCACTGATTGCTAAACTTGTTTATGCCAGCATTGTGGTGAAGACAAGTTTTGCTTGATCATTTAGTGTAGCTTAATGCAACTGTTCTTACTGCAAATGGAAATTTATATAAAAAGAAGTGGTAAATGAGTAAGAGGCACTGCCATAGTCCCCTTCTGACTGTACTTTGTGTAAAGACCAAAGCAACAGATTTGTTGTGGATGAGGAACCTGATTCTTACATTAAGTCTGAGATCCAGAGGAAAAAGAGAAATTCAGTAAAATTTGTATACTTAGAAGGTCTGAAATGCTTCTGATAATCTCTATCCTTTATTGGTGAGACACATGATCTTCAAGTGCTACCCTTGATTGATTTGCACTGTTGATTTTAGTATATGCTCTAAGTAAAATTAGTTCTTTGATTCCATTGATTGGAGCGATCATAATATGAAAACAAATAAAACCTTCTCATTCTGTTGAAGTGTTGACAGCTGCGCTACATTTTTCATTCATCCTTTGATGCTTCTTAGTAGTGGTTGTAATGGCATTTTTTTCCTTTTAATTTGAAATTTCTTTTACTAGCTTGACGGAAATTCAGAACGCACGAGGTATCATGGATGTCCTTGCAGAGATGTTAAATGCATTAGATCCAGAAAACAAAGAGGTAATTTTCCATATGACATTGTGATGGCAAATCTTCCTATTACTTAGACAATTTGGTGGGCAACACTTACGACGTGTTTACTTAAGGAAAACAGTTTTTTTTAAAAATGAAAAATAGAAAATATAATAGTTCCCTTGTTAACAATGAAAAATAATTATTCAATTAAAAAAATTAAAAAATTATGCATTACTTTCATAATTAAAATACTAAAATATTATAGGACAAATTTACGAACTTGTTTATTTTAAAATTTTTTAATATATATTGTTGATTTATTTATAACAATAATATTAATGTTTTATCACTTCGTAAATTTTTTAGAAAAAATGTTATCGTTTATAAATATATTTTTATATAATAACATATTAAAGCATAATATAAAATAAAAAAACATTTATTAAGTTATTTAAATATCTTTTTATGATTTTCCAATAAAAATATTTTCTCAAAAAAAAAGTTATTTATATTTTATGATTTTAATTACGAAAAAGTTTATATATATATATAGCAAATGGTTGGAAAACATTACTTTTATTATAAACTAAACTGTGGAAAACAACTCAGACCTATTTTTCAAATCTTAGTTGAATTTTGGAAAACTGATGGAGTTGAACATGAAATTCTATTTTTCAATTTTTTTTTCAAAAACTACTCCAATTTTCTACAAGTAAACATATTCTTACCACAACAACAACTATACGAAACTAGTTGGAGACAACTATATAAATTGTTTATCATTATATCCTCTTGGGTCTGTAATAGCTATAGTAAACCGACCTATTTTTCAAATCTTAGTTAAATTTTGGAGAACTTACAGAGTTGAAAACTGTGGAAAACAACTCAGACCTATTTTTCACATTTTAGTTAAATTTTGGAAAACTGAGAGTGTTGAACATGAAATTATACTTTTCAATTTTTCTTAGAAAGCTACTCCAGTTTTCTGTAAGTAAACGGCTTCTTATCACAACAACTATACAAAATTAGTTGGAGATGGCTATATAAATCCTTTGTCATTATATCCTGTTGGGTCTGTAATAGCAGTAATAAACAGCCCCATGGTGTCTACAAATTTGAATCAAGTTTTTTTGTGCGTTGTGGATTTTAAATATCAGAATCACATATTTTTACGTGCTCAAAATTTTTGGCTTTTTAGCTTCTTTTTTTTTTGTGCAAATCATAAATTCATAACTCTCAAGTTCATCTCCTATTCCTATGCTGGGTACTATTTTCCCAATTTGTAGGGACTTAGGCAGGAGGTTATTGTTGACCTGGTGGAACAGTGTCGTACATACAAGCAAAGAGTGGTACACCTTGTCAATTCAACTTCGTAAGTTCCTCTTTAATTATGTTATTTCTCTTGTTAATAGCTGTAACTGCTGTCGATTGTCCTCTTTATCCAACCACTTTTGTGGTAAATTATCATTGTTTTCAGGTTATGGATGATTCATACTGGTTTGCATTTTATTCCTTCTGGGAAGTCAATAGAATTGTCATAATCTGGATCTATCATATTGCTTGATAGTATTTCATTGTTACATCTGAAACTAAATATTTTGAGTAACTTAATGATTTCAGTGTGTTTGATCCAAATGGTTCTGTGGAATGGGGGAGGATTGTATATTGCTATATCTAACTCAGACATGAATGGTTTATCATACATCTTTTTCAGGGATGAATCATTGCTATGCCAAGGCCTTGCATTGAATGATGATTTGCAGCGTGTTCTGGCCAAGCATGAAGCCATTGCTTCAGGAACTTCTGGAGCTTCTGCATCAATTCAGAAACCAAAGCCTGCATCTGGTGGAGCACTGGTGGATGTTGATGGTCCGCTAGTTGACGCTGGAGACACAAAGAATCGTTCTGCTGAGGGGTGAGTTAGTAGTGGGTTTATTCCGAATGATTCATATATGGTGCAGAATGTATGGTTGCTAAAAATGTAACAGCATAGTTTAACTTAAAAACCAACTAATTCTATAATGAATTTTACATATGGTGATCTGGGCTGAATTTTTTCAAGTTTGTTATCAGAAGTTTGTGGTTCCTATCCAAGCATGGTTATTGGTTATTAATCTCGTTGCTGCTTAGTTAAGTATTTTCAGGTAAATTAGGTCTTTAGGAGTCAAAATTGATTGTGAACTGTAGTTTTCAAATTAATTCTAGAGACTTGTTTATATGAATATGGTTAGCTGTATTGTGTAACTGAAATAACCTATGTTTTTGAGGATATTTGTACAATCATTAGTTAAAAGATTTCCTAATATGTTGTAAAAAGTAGAAATGGGTTTGGGGCCATTGGACTTTATAAGAACTGTATCTGTATGGCCTTTTAAGTTATAGAAGCATTGTAAGCACTTCTACTTCTAGTCAGTGAATTTAGAGCTGGTCAAATTTGTCAAATTAAAAAAATTTCTGAAAGGGTTAAGTTAAACCTGAATGTTCAAATTTCTTTTTTAGTTTGAGACCTGAAACTGACATGGTTTTCTGCAGATCTGCTCCGGCTTCTAGTGCACTGAACCAACTGGCGCTCCCAGCACCCCCTGCGACTAATGGTCCAACTACTTCAACAGCTGCCAATCCCAAACTGGACCTATTGAGCGGGGACCTGTTGAGTGGGGATGACTTTGGCTGCTCACCGAAGGCTGATACTTCACTAGCTCTTGTTCCTGTGGGAGAGCCACAGCCAACTGCTCCATCTCAGCAGAATGCACTTGTTCCTTTTGATATGTTTTCTGATGGTAACTATCCCCCAAATGCTGTCAATGTGCAGCCTGTCCATTCGGCTGGACCAACCAACTCTTTGGCTCCACAAGTTCAACAGCAACATAATTTTCACTCCCCAGAAGCTGGAATATACCCAAATGGAACTGCCCCTAATATGGGATCGCCACGATATGAGCATGCAATGTACATGCAAGCCAATGGTCCTATGTGGAATGGTCAGGTTGCTCAGCAGCAGCAGCCAACCTCCCCAGTTTTTGGTGCGTTTTCTTTTTCTTTTTAAATTGTCTTTTAGTATTTGGGCTACATAATGTCCTATATATAGCTGCGTTCTCTTACATGTATGATAGATGGAAGAACTGCATGTCAAAAAGTATTTGTTCCTTTGTTAGACATGCAAATCAAATTGATTTTCCTGTTTAACACCTAACTAGCCTTCAGTAATATACTGAATTTTTTCTTCTTTTGGGCGTGAAGAAGTACCATTTTAGATGATGGTGGAGAAAAACAGTTCGGGAGTGCTTTTCTTGTTTCTGAAACTTTGGTGATTAGAATAGATCATGGGAAATTCACTTTAAAATCAAAACTCCCTTTGATCAGCATTTGCAACGGAGTTTTTTTTTTTTTGACAACTTAAACAACAATGCCAATAAAACCGCAGTTCATGGAATTAATGCCTCAAAGACATTTGCTTTTGTTTATTTACCATTAAAATTCACTAAGCTTACCTTTTGGAATATTGAAAAGGTGCTCAAAGCAGTGGATCACTACCTCCACCTCCATGGGAATCACAAGCTGCAGATACCGGCAGCCCTGTAGCTGGCAATCAATACCCTCAACCACCAATGCAAGTTACGCAGGTGGTTGTGACACATGCACAACCAGTGCCAAGTGGCATGCATCCACAGGTTATGCAGCCTTCAGGGAATGATCATTTAGTGGGTATGTACATTCAGCCTGTTACAACAGGGCAATACCCAGCATTTAATAATCCAGCTATACAGAGCAATCAGATGGGCTTGCATCCTCAAGCAGTTCAGGGAGGACAGTATATAGGTATGCTCCCACAGCCACAGCAACAGCAAATGCCAATGCAAGCTGGGCAGATGGCTTCTATGTATCCACACCAAATGTACGGCAACCAAATGGCAGGATATGGTTATGGTCAACAACAAGGGGCCCAGTACCTTGACCAGCGAATGTATGGACTCTCTGTTAGAGACGACAATAGTGCGAGAAGCTCAAATTACCAGGTATCCTCTTCATCTTACATGCCATTTAAGAAGCCAAACAAGCCAGAAGATAAGCTATTTGGAGACCTGGTTGATATCGCAAAATTCAAGCCTGCAAAAACTACTCCTGAAAGTGCTGGTAGCATGTGATACTGTGATGGATTGCACTTTATTTTTCCTTTTTTTTTTTTTTTTTTTTATCATTTTGTTTCCTAACTTGATCTTTCTTTTTTCATAATTTTAATATATATATATATATATAAATATGTATTATTTTTTTCTTTTGGTCTTATTTGTTCCCAATTTGTGTTTTCTGTTTGGCAACCATGTATATTCCTTGTAGAGGAGAAACAAAATGTTCGCTGCAAATTAGATTGAGTTGGATAATTTTTTTTAATAAAAAAAAAGAAGAAAAAAAGTGAATAGATCTTTGGTTCATTCAGCCGAGAAGAAGTGTTCTTTCTCAGTCCAACTTTTCTAGATTCAATTTGATTTGTAAAGTGAACTATATAATTCATCAATAAAATGGAAGGCATTTTCGTCCTTTTTATAAAAAAATTAATGGAAAACTTTCAAAAATTTGCACAGGAAAGCCAATTTGTTGAAGGTTTCAAAAACATAGACACTAAGTAATGTATTTTGATTAAAATTGAGGGATTAGATTGTAACCCTTTTATTTATTTAGGTATTTGCTGAATGAATTGAGCATATATTCCTTTGTCTGATTTGAACGCTGGAGTATCTCATCCCCTTCATTCCTTCATTATGATTTGATTCAATAATTTTTTTTTTTTCTAGAAAAACACTTATTTACACTAAGTTTATAGCTCTGTTTATGAATTAAATTAATAAAAATAAAAAATAAAAAATTATATTTTCATAGGTTTAATGGATGAGTAAAGGCATGGACTCCATGTAAATAAGTCAATCCACTCTTTTAACCTTGAGGAAAAAACAAAAAAGCAGTGGATTTGCAAAAAATAAAAATCTACTCTAATTTCATACTAACCATTAACCAGGCAATAGATAGTCGAGGGACAATCTAAAACCGGAACCAAACATAACGCAGTAAGTGGCGCATTACATGACAGGCGCATGTTAAATGCAACTAGTTTATCGTGAGCACAGTTGAGTCATAAATCTTACAGAAGAGCTAAAACCCTTTTCGCATCTCTGTAAAAATGTCTGGTTCAAGAGTTTTCTCCAGATTGTCGTCTCCCTTACGAAATATTTTCCTCAAATCAAATGCCTCTAAAGCATCATTACCCAAAATTTCTCCGTTGAAATTAGGCTCCCAGCCCAAAATTCGTGCTTCAGTTAAACGCATTTATCAAACCTCAAGGTACTCTTCCAAATAAAATGAAAAATCTATTTTTTATAAAAAAAAAAAGTAACGTATGTTTGTTTATCTATTTTTATTTATTCTGGGTTTATCTTGGCTGAGCCAAATATGTTGTTTAAATAAATTTTTTTTTTTTCTGTTTGAGTTTGTATACCGCGTGCTTGATAAAATTACTCAATGTAATTCTACTGATTGTGGCTGTTTATTGATTGTACCATTATTGACTTGCGTTCAGGTTACCTGTGGAATTGAGTTGCTTGGTGTCAATGGTGCCATTACATAGCACAATAGCTTCTGCTAGATTAAGATCGTTACTTCCCATAGAATCTCAAAAATGGGGCTTGGTTCCTCAAGGTAATCGTATTTCTCAGTACATATGAATCTAATTTCTAGATCTAACAGTTGGGTTTTGTAATGAAATTGTTATCGTAACTGAAGTTAAGTCTTTTCTGATTTTACTAGGTCATTGCATAGCAAATTTTGATTGAGTGAAATTTTTTATTGAATTTTGTGATTGGCTCCTATTCCATACTTTTGCATAATATGAAATGGTCTTAAGTTTGAATTTAGTTTGCGATTATGCAAAGGAGTTAACTTTTATGTGTAAAAATCATAAATATATAAAAAAGGACATATAGAATTACAATAATTTTGCCTGGTGTTTGGTATTTGTAAAGAAATGGCAGCGACCGAGGATATTGCTTTGTCTTGCCAAGAACTGTATGAAGCCAAGTACTGCAGTACTAATTTACTAGCTCTGATGCCTTTCCACAACTAAACTTAGCCATAACAAGCTAGGATTTTGCTCCTATAACTGTCCAGGTCTTCATTTCTTCATTAAATGCTTCATCTCATGCACTCATGTAGGACCCGAGTGCCATCTAGGATGTGTCAAGTATTTAAAAAATAGAAACAGCAATCTTCAATTCATATGGATGACCTGAAAAAAGAAAGGATCGTTTGGAGAT
Source organism: Jatropha podagrica (assembly GCA_947857235.1). Taxonomy (NCBI): domain Eukaryota; kingdom Viridiplantae; phylum Streptophyta; class Magnoliopsida; order Malpighiales; family Euphorbiaceae; genus Jatropha; species Jatropha podagrica. Next base: position 267,965 of record CANUEP010113589.1, on the reverse strand, counting down.
GGCATGTTAAAGTTCAGTGGTGCCATTGTGCATCTCACTGCATTGTTGCAGGAAGTTTTCTCAACAAGTGACAAGTGTATTTTGCCTTATCCAGTGTTTGTTGAAGAATCTGTGGCAATACTAAGTTAGTTGGTTAGCAACATATTGCCTGTAGGGTGTATTTAACACTTAGATTAAAAATTCCTATTGATCCTCGAAGTTACTGTTATTATGCATGGTATTAACATTCATTCTATGTGCAGAAACAAGAAAAAGTAATTTCTATTCCAAAGAACTCATCATGTCCCTGTTGTTGCAGGTATATCCATGCCTTTATAACTGCATCCCTATTCATCACAGGTGTTGCTCGAAGAATGTTGCATTGAAATGTATCTTTTTGTTGAACTTTAATGCATAAAAATACTTTTGGTAAAGAGTATCAAACACTACAAGGAAGAAATTGATGTCTTTTATGGTGACAATGAACTTATGCGAGTTTCCTGAGCTTCTTCAAGTTCTTATTAGCCTAACGTCAGATGCACTTTTTTGGAGTTTAAATTGTTAGGCAGAGAATGGAAAATCTTCTCTTGTATCTTGTTTTGAAATATAATTAACATAGATTTGTTTTCTGGAGGAGAAGTTGCTGAGGACTAAGATAAATTCTTACTGATATAATCTGGTGTTTCCCCTTTGTTCAAACAAAATAAAAAGTTCTATTCTGTTTTATCTTTTAGCAAACCATTGTATGATTTCTTAACTGGTTCAAGATCAAGGGAAAATTTCAGAAGCCTGCCGTTGCTATCCATGTTTTGTGATTTGTCAAGATTCAAACTTAGATTTCCTGATAAAAATGTTCGAGTTTCAACCACTTTGGTGGTAAACCCTAGCTTCTCTACCATCTCAGAAATGTTAAGCTTAATACATAAATTAATCCCTGATAACTTAACTTTATAAGAACCTAATGGTACTTCAACTTTTAAGTTGATGTAATTTATAAAATATACTTGTATTGAATAAAATTTATACATTTTCATACCAAGATTTTGGATAAATTGTATGTCACATTTGAGTTGAAGAAGCAAATTAAACTTTATTATGTTTTTGTAGAATTGATGGGAAATCAATGGAACAAAAAGGTTCTGTTTACGTGTCTTCTGTAAAATTAGGCTAGTCAAAATTGGAAAATTTCCAGTTATATTTATATGAATCATTTGGTTGCGGTTTCTGTACTCTTACCATCTGTGCATTTCTATATTAAAACATCTGCTTCTTCAATTTTTAGGACACTCCAATTTATATTGATCAAGTTAATTTGAGAAACTTATGCTTGAATTTGCGTGTGTGCGTGTATATATAAATATAATATAAATATGTATATAAAATAAAATAGAGGTCTTTAATGGCGGATGAAAAGAAAATGAAGAAGATGAGGGAGATGGGTAATGGCATTTGCCTTGCTATAAAAAAATTGATCGCAAAAAGTGCAAAATATGAACTGAAAGAGGAGATCTTTGGGTTCTTTCAAAACAAAAGAACTAAATAATACATTTATCAATTACAGGGACGGTAGAGTTCTTTATCAAAATGCATGGACTACATAGTATATAAATGTGTTCAGAAGCCATTTTTCATATAATGGCTCCATACGAGAAATTCGAACAAAAGCCCAAGTCAACATTGCCTCCAGAGATACAAAATACAAAGAGGGAGAAGACATCATTTAGGTAAATTATGAAAATGGAGAAAAGGGTTGGTCGAGAACTGCACTCATTTTATGCATGAATCTTACACACATGTAAATACATATAAAGAAAAAAGACCAAAACAACAAAAGACCACATTGAATAGTTAATTGTAAAATCCATATTGAATCTTTCTGCAGTTGAACAAAAGACCAAGCAAATTATTCAAAATTAACATAAGATACCAATATCATTTTCAAAACAACAGAAGACAACATATTCTTCCTTGTAGTGTTCGATACTCTTCACCACAAGTAGTCTTTATGCATCAAAGTTCAACAAAAGATACCATCAGTGCAAACATCAAATTCTTCGAGCAACACCAGCTAAAAGAGATCCAGCCATAAAGGCAAGGATATCTGCAACAAGAAGGACATGATGAGCTTTGTGGAATAGAATTTATTTTTTCTTCTTTCTGTTTATTGAATCAATATTAGTATCAAACATAATAAACAGTCACTTGGAGGATCAAACCGGAATTTTAATAAGAGAAGTCAATAAATACACAATGGGCAATTAATAAATTGTATAACTAACTTAGTGCTGCCACAGATTCATTAACAGACACCAGATAATGCAAAATTCACTGGTAACTTGTTGAAAAAATTCCTACTGCAGGGCATTGAGATATCCGATGGCACCTCCAATTTATCCTATTTTCTTTTCACTCAATCATTTACTACACGGTGACCTAGTAAAATCAGATATTATTTAATTGCAGGTTAGCATAACAATTTCATTACAAAACCCAACTATCAGATTATAAAAGAAAATGATAATTACGTACCTATGTAGGGAACCTAGGGAGAAATAGGATTACCTTATTTTCGAGATTCTATGGGAAGTAATGATCCACCGCAGTTAGAACACCACAATTTTCCTCTTTTTGGAATTAATGCTCTCAATGGTGAATCGATCATTCAGTATTCTCTCTCTCATGTACGGTCTGAATCTAAGTAAAGCAATGTAACCCGCAATGGCTACTGAATAACCTCCTTTGACTTTTTCAATAATAAAGCCTTTGACCTTTCTATTAGTTCGCCAAATCTTGTTCAGTTCCATCCAAGCTTGGTTTTGTCTAAATCTTCGTGGAAGAAGAATAAGCGGTTCACCAGCCACTGCATCTGTGGTTCCAACTAAATCAGTAAACCTCGAGGCAGCTCGCTCTTTGATCTTTTGTTCACCAGCCACTAGATCGATGAAGAATCTCTCCAAAATCTGCCCTTTGATCTTTGATTCAGTAGCCACATGACCCATGTATCCCACCTTATTCTCAAACCTGGAGGCTCGGGGCACACGAGTAAGCTCATCTTGCTTACAAATTTTTGGGGTCCCAACTCCTGGATCTACCAAGAACATTTCTTCCCTTAGGCGTACAACAGAAGATTGTAAGGCGGTTCCACGTGATAAGGAAAAACTTGAATTAGATCTTGGAAATAATCGAGTCATATAGATGCTCATTGTAAGATATTTTTCCTCCTCAAGTTAAGCTATAAGCTGATGTTGGTCCTTCCAACTATCTATATAATAATCGTTGAATTCTATATCAAAATCTCAATTTTGTACAGAATAATTTCCACAAATACAGAGCACATAGAGACAATTTTCAACAATCCCAATTTAATCCAATCTCCCAGCCCTAATTCAAACTAAATCCAATCCCATAGCTATAATTTATGTTTAATTTATCATTCATTGAATGTGCAAATTTATTTTGGGTAAATAATAGTGATTGAAATCCAATTTCTTTCCTATTACAAAATCACATTCCCAAATCCAATTGCAAGCAGGGTTTTGCATATTATGACAAGACGGTGATAAAACATGCCTAGAGGTTGATGAAGCGGGTTATCAGAAAATGGTCGAAGATAGATGAAGGAACCGCAAAATAGTTGATTTACATCAATAGATGTTTAATCATAGTCACACTACAAACAGTCACTGTTAATAGTCACACTAGTATGATGATTTACATCAAAACAGAACAATGGCAAAACCCTAAGAAATTATTCAAATTCCCAACCACCATTTATCCTGGTCAATTATGTGCACGCCTATTTACACCTACAATCAAACCAAATACTCATTTACAGTGAACAGAAACAACACAAATTACCTCGCCACTTGCGAGACACGGAGCTTTTTGAGGAGATGGCCGCTGGTGGAGTCGTGTTCGTCAGATTCGATTTCCGGATGGAGAGGCGACGAGCGATGGACGCAACCAGAAAGGAAAACGATACAGGTTTTGGATGAATGAGTTCTGTTCGTCGGTTTAAAACCCTACAATAAACCACGAGTTTTAAATTATTATTTTTAATTATAACATTTCTAATTATTTAATATAAAAATTTTATATTTAAAAAATTAATTATTAAAATATCCTAATAGTAATAATTATTAAAAAAATTACTATTAAATTATTTATTATCATAATTTAAATTATTAATGATAAATTTAATAAAAATTATCATAATATACCTAATTTAATAATAATCTTATTATATTAATACGTTGGATTCAAATACAAGTTATTGCAGGGATTCATTTGCGGGCTGGAGCCTCCTACACCTATATACCAACTTCCAGCTTTGAGGTGTTCGTATACTTTTCATTTAGTAAAGCAGTTCTGGAAAGAAAGGATTGAAATCACAATCGTACAGAACATTATAGCCTGATTGATAAAGCAAATACATAAATATAATTACAAATGTGTGTGTTTTGAAGAATGATCATAATCTATTAATCTTGACAAACACCAAAGCATCAACAACATTGATGAACTGTGCAGCCTTCACTTAGAGTTTAGAAACCATTTTTTTATATAATGGATTCAAAACCCACATTACATCAAGAACACATTGAATCACCATACAAAGAAATAGAACAAAACCCAAATCAATATTTGCTTCTAGAGATACAAAGTACCAAGAAATCAAATGGGAGAAGACATCATATAGGTCATTTATAAAAATGGAGAAAAGGGTTATAAAGAATGCAAGTAATAAGCCATTGAAGATTACAAAAATAGCTAAGGATAGAGCAGAAGTAATGAAGCAGCAATAGATGAGTGCAAGAAGGATTAGGTCTAAATTGGGTAACATATTTTGTGTTTCTTTGGTATTTTTAGGTTGATGTGGTTTTGGGATTGTTGGAGTGGAAAAAGGCTATGATTTATATGATTAGGAGGAAGAGAAGAGAATGAAGTGAGGTGCACTCATTCTATGAATCATTTTAAGAAAATTAAATGTTAGACATAAATAACAGCTGAGCAAGGAATATGGAAAAAAAAAATTTCGTCGACAGCAGGATTCGAACCTGCGCAGGCCAAGCCCAACAGATTTCGAGTCTGTCTCCTTAACCACTCGGACATATCGACGGTGGTGTTACTTTGGTTCAATTATTTTAAAATAATAAATAAAATAGAATTTTAGGAACTGGGTTTGCTTTGCTCCCCATTTTATTAACGAGGATTTAATTATTTTAAATGAAAATTTTCTTCATTTATGAGTTCAACGTTATGATGGTTCAAAAGGATTCGACAACTCTTATTGAATCGATGAAAAAGACTATCATCTGTCAATAAAAAATAACGGAATATTTATTTTATATTAATTAATAGGTAATTTATCAGTTCAAAAGAACAAATAATAAATTAGTATAAATACAGAGAAAGTTTGTAAGATAAAAAGAATTTTACCGACTCTACTAAAAGACATAAAATATAATTAAAAATAGAAATAAAATATTTTTGATTTATTTATTTTTGAAATTATTCATTTTCCATAAAGAATTAAAATTTTAACTTCTTCCGTTTTTTAAAACCAAAATAATATTCATACAAATGCATAAATTTTCAATGATATATTCCATATCCTTTGCCTTTTAAGGCTTTGTTTGGAATCGAGAGAAAGAAAAATAACGAGAAATTACATCGAATATAAATTTAATTTTATTCTCTTTATTATTTTCCTTCCTTCAATCAAGGGAAAAAGCCTTTCCTTATACATTTTTCATAATTAGTTTATTTTCCTTTTTAAAAAAAAATCCCATCTGGTTCCTTTTTCAAGTGCAAGAATATGATGAAAAAGGATTAAATTCTTAGGCATAACATGGATGATGGCATTCATGGATATACAAATCAAAATAATATTTTAAACAGCACGTGAATGTCAAGATTTAAACTTTGGAGACTTTACCTAACAAGTAGAAAACAACACTAAGGAGATTCAAAATTGCTTGGAGTTATACACACCCAATGGTTAAAGCATTAAAAGCAAAAATGCCAACTCAAATTTAAAAAAGAAGGTTTTTGAGTTGTTTTTTGATTCACAGGATGGCATACAGTTGCACCATCCATTTCCTAACTAGTCGAAAAAAAAAATTAACATTTTGTTTAAAAAAACAGCAGAAATACAGAGAGCCGAAGACCGAGACTGTACAATAACAATTTTTAGTCCATCTGCAAATACTCTGCTAACTCAAGAAGGTAAATATACCAACTGGTCATCTTGGATGGGCAGTCCTTAGCAGGCCAGGCTGTTGTCCAAATGAAGCATTTATTAATTGCTTGAAGGATGACCTGTGATTCTTGATGCATCATCCCTACATTATCAATAATTGAGACAGAAAGTTAGAGGCATAGAAAGATCATAATAAGATAAGAGCAGTTACATGCATTTCATAGAAGAAAACACCACTTGCTTAAATATTGTAATTGATAAGTGGGTCCTAGCCTAGAACAACTTAGGTTGCTTAAAATTGCACACTTTTTCTAGCCAATTCTTGCTTATGAGTACTCTGGTATCTATTATTTATTACTTGCATGATTACTAAATTCTTAAGACATGCAACAACTAGTCCAGTTCCAAAGAAAATTATTGCATGTCCAAGCTTTCAAATGTCTCATATGGTATGTTTCAAACAAATAAAGCATTTAAATTCTTTTGGGAAGATACAGGCAAATATAAGGCAAAACATCTAACAAAATTTTGGTACCTTCACTGTTTGTCAGACATCCCCAAAATATAAAGTTTCATGCAAGCTGGGCAGTTACATCTAGATTGCTAATGGTAAACCATTTGGGAGGATAGAAGGAATTAGATGATTCTAGTTGTAGATGCCAAACCATGACCCTAGAGCAGTCCTCTAGTAAGCCTTCCATTTGGCTTTCATCTTCCACAACTTGCTCAATAATTCTGCTAACCTGCAAAACAAGTCAATGAGGTCAACAATCAATGCCAAAGACAGTGAAGCCTGGAGATCAAGATCCAGAGGAGAACATGTCATATTCACCATTAAAAACAAAGGATACAAGGAGAAATACATGGAACATCACTGGAGAAATGTTGATTAAACATAAAGGTAGTTTGTTAAATGTTTGTCCCTAAACGGAACAGAAATGGGAAATTGGCGTATTGTTTAGCTCACTTACTAGGCAAATGAGCTTAGTTGAGTCAAATAATTATCAATGGTTTGGTTTCAGCTGGTTAAAAGAAACTTTAGGAGTTGTTGTCATAAAATTATAGCTTTGTTCTATAACTATCCCATTAGCTGACCTATTTGCCAAAAACAAAGTTGTCTCCCACCCCCCAGGTTCTCCAGAATGTTATATCCTTCATAGTGCAAAAAGAAGGACTATGAGTTTTTATCGTTTTCTCTATTTTTTTTTCTCCACTGAAATAGTGGTCATCACTCTGCAATTTGGATAAGGGTATAAATGAGCAAGAAACAAAAAATACTGACCTGGAACTCATGCCTGACAGTGTCAAGCAGCCTAATAGGCTCAAGCGTAGGTCGGTGCCACCGTTTTGGATCCCAAAGTATGGTACTATTGAAAGCAAAACCTGACATGTCAGAATGGAATCTCCTGAATCTCCGGATGCTCATAATTGATTCATTTACATGCCATCCAATCACTCGAGTTCCATTACAAACAGGGCCATCTAAGAAAACTTTGCTTTGACCCATTACTTTAGCCACTGTCCATGTCCCAAACCGCCTGAAAGGCAACAAGAAGATTGGTTGTCTCATAACAATAGATGCTGAGAAATCTACATGTATGACATGCTGCATATCTCTGATTTAAAATAGGAGAAAGGAATAACGCATCTCTTGCAAGAATTTGCTTAGAACCTAAAATAAATAAAGAAGTGCCATACGATAGAAGAAACAGCTAGAAATGATGCAAACAACAAGCAATATAATCAAAAATGAAAAATGAGGATGATTCTGTCAGTTTATGACAAATTATGAACATAAGATGCCTAATGTTGGTGTATGCATTTGACAATGTAACAGCCTTAAAAAGCACAGTAACCTTCTGCAATTGAATGCTAACATCTTTTTTCCATTGGCATGTGAAGTTGTTTTTTCTCCAAATTTGTGTCCCGCCCGATTAATTTCCTTTTATTACTCCATTAATCCTTAGAGACATACCTCATGGATATGCCAAATACAGTCAGCAAAAATTTTTATTTTCATGGAGCAGTCAAATACTCCTTGCATCATCAGCTATGATACATAGAAAAAAGCCACAAATGTGCTTCTAATGAGTAGGAGACAGAATTCCATTTGAACCTCTCCACAGCACCAAAGGACCAGATCATTTGAATCTGGCCACACATTTTTCATAATTGCGCCTTGATCAATGCTCTGAAACCTTTTTTTATTATCAATCTAAGAATCTGTTTATGAAATTATGTGCCAAGGATACGAACATGGGTAACTTATATAGCAGAATTCCAAGGGAATAGATGGGGCATGTGCAAAATGGTCAGTAAGAAAACATAGTTACCTGATCTGCCTCATTTGCTCAAAAAGCTCAGCTGAATACATGTTACTATCATCTGCAAAGTATACAATTCCATCAAGACGGTGAGTTTCAATGTGAGACAACGCCACATTCCTTTGCTGAGCACTTCTATCTTTTATATCAGTTAAATTTTTGTTGCAAACGAGATGCCTGTACATAACCCCAGTTCTCCTTAGGATGTCAGCCGTTTGCTCAGATTGTGATGTCATTTCTACAACTATCCACAACAGTGGAGATTTGACTAGTTTTAGTGTGAATGCCAAACGATTCAGATAATAGGCTTGGAATGGCCGAGCATGAGTTGGGGTCACAACTATCAGAAGCTTCCCTACCTCCACATCCAAATCTTCAGGGTTTGACTGGTTAATGGGCACATCATTGGAGATCACATCATCTAGTTTCAGTCCCTTCACTTTGGGTTCAAATGCAGAATCATTCTCAACAGCTTCGTGCTCGGCCATATGTGTCATGTTTGTGGTCATACTTTCGAAAGTGTGAAAATTCCTAACAGTTGATACCATCTCAATGGAGAAGGCTTGGTTCTTTGATTTAACATTCATTGATACAAATGGAGTGATTCCAATAAATATCCCAACCACAAAACAAACTAAGAAATGGAAAAGTGCCCTCCTCCAAACTTGCCCCTTAGGCTTTGACCTCTCTAATGGTCTTGAAGATCTCGGCGAAAAGACACCAAGAACAAAAGCTTGAGAATCTGATAAACCAAGAAGGGAAGACAACAATCCTCTCGATGTTGAGAAGTTCTGAGCAGATGACGAGGACTTTGACAAAGGAGAAGGAACCTGACAGACTTCCCCATTCAATAAGGTTCCAGGCCTAGGCACAGGAGACAATGTTCTCCTTATTGATGCCATTCAAACGAATCTTTAGCCACAAAGATTATCTTCCTTAGAATCCCAATCCAGTATTAGAATTACCACAAAAGGGAGCATCCAAATAAGTTACAGTCTCATATTCTTTTCCATTAACAACCATAGCCATAAGCAATAAATCTTAACCAACTTTAACAGTAATAATATGAAATTACTCAAATTGAACTAAGCATTTCACAGAAACCAAGTAGGTAGCATTCCATTTAAGTATCGCATCCCAACTCAGTTCAAAAGATGCTACTCCCACACTCAATCTTAACAAATAACTAAACTGCCAGAAACCGAAAATGCAGTTACATAAACAATTGATCTGCAGTAAACAACTCTTACTCAGAACTAAATCGTCAATATTAAATCGAAAACCAAATAGAATAATCCAAAATCCAAAATTTATCAACACATACCACAGAACAAGGAGATTCAATCCCAAAATGCTTGAATTTCCTCCCTTTAACGAAATGGGTTACGAAATTACCATTCAACAGAAAAAGGTTTCTGGATCTTTCGAGAAAAACAGGAAAGCCTAGTTGATGTTCTGGAAATAAGCTGTTTTCGTTTTTCTAGCAAAAGTTTCCTAGTAAAGGATTGGATTCCTATACTTTCAGCTCTAAAACATGAAATAAAGAGCTTGAAAACATAAAAACAGAAAGCTAGAAAGTGCTTGTGAATCTGAGTAAGTTTGTTGAGAGGGAGGAGAGATTAAAATTTCAAGTTACTGATACTACAAAACATGCAGTCTCTCTCCCAATCAGGACGATGATTCAGACAGGAAGAGAGCTTTGGATTTCTTTTATTTTTATTTTTATTTTTATTTTTGGTTTGTTTGGAGGTCTACGTGAATGACGCATTGTTAGACAATTGTGTATAGCCATTGGAGAGAAACTTGATATGTGTGAGTGAATTCTAATCGTCCGATATTAATAAACGGAATTTGGTTGACCAATCCGCTGCTTTGGTCCGTATACTTTTCATTTTCTCCTTTTTATCAATAATTTGTTTTTATATATTATAAAAGAAAGGTCAATATTATGATAGAATCCAATATCTAATCATTTATGGGAAATTATATGACCTTAGGATTTAATATGATTTGAGATATCCTTATGATATCACAAGCAACAAACATAATTAACTAATTTTAAATATTCAAATTAACTAATTTTAATTAAAATTAAATAAAGTCAAACATTTAATGCTTGACTACCAAATTTATAGTAAATTTAATATATGTATTTACCTCAAATTCATTAAATAAATATAAATCGGGTTAATTATTTAGAAAAAATTTTCTCTACTGTCTCTAATTCTCGCCGATTTGACTAATCATTTTAGGTATTAAAATAAATTTAGATTGTAAAAATTATCTTTCAAATAAAATGTGACTTAAAAGAATATAACTTTTAATTTTAGCCTCGTTATCTAATTTATATGATAATTAGATATAAAAATTAAAATATATAAATCACATTTCTTTGAAAAAATATTATATTTAAATATTTAGAGGACATTTGCTTGTGTTGATTCATACAATAAATAATTCATAGAAATTCAAATATAAGCCGTTATTGTTAATCTTATAAAAATAATTATTAATTAATATCTTTTTATTTATAGTTATTAAAAATAATAATTTTATACTAAACATTATTTTAAAAATTAATGAATATTCTTAATTTATACGGTACATTCAAATAAAAATATTAGGCTCACCGTAAAAATTATATATTTTATATTTTAACAATAATTACTGTCAAAATTTTACCAAACATCATTATTTATTGGTAAGCACAGTAAGCTGTTATGAATATTTGAACTCAATAAGCAAGGTAAAAATTGAATAAGAAATTTTTAGATTTATGGGAGGAAAATAGCTTGTAAGTACAAACAAAACCACTTTTGTTTTTTGTTCATTTTACTTCTTTTGGGTCTTTAAAGTAATTTAGCAATTCTTTTACATAGAGAAATGTGACCAATCCATTTGCATAGAATTTATTTATAAATTGTATTTTATGTGTGAATAAATATAAATTTTATAATTTTTAACTATATGAAACCTATGATGCTTAATCAAATTATATATAAAAAATTAATACAATCATAAAATAAATCTCAATGGCAGGCTAATGAAGTTTTAGTTAGTTGAAATATAAAGATTCATTGTAAATAAATATTTTTTAAATGAAATTCCACGTCACCAATGAAATAAATTCTAAACATTTATTTCTAGAACTTAATTTAATAAAATAAATAATTTGATTTTTTTATGTCGACTATTTATATGGTATGAATTTTTGGACAATAAAAAATCCCGAAAAGATTCAATGATATAAATTATAGCAAATCAAGTGTGAAATACATATAGTCAAGATTATGTTTTAAAAAGTACTCTTCTTTATTATCGTTTCAGAAAAAAAAAAAGTAGATTTTTTTAATTTCATCTAACTATTTAATAAAGGTCTTAAGAAGCACAAGGACTATTTCCCAAAAAAAAAAAAAAAAAAAAGGTCAGCAGGAGGAGTAAATAATAATTTGCTCTTTCAAAAATCATAACACTGATAGAATGACAGCAGTGTGAACGTTATTTTCGATGAAAGCTGCCTACAGTCTACAAACTGACTTGGCTCTGTCAACGCGAACGTCGTTTATCATAAACCATGAACAACACTTGGTGTCGTATCGTGTCATGTAAACACTCATTAAATTGTCAGTTCCATCGAGCTCGCTTGAATCGATCAATCATTTATAAAACTACAATGGTCGTTTTTATTCTTAACAAGTATAAAACGGCAGAATCAAGTCTCCTTACTGCGGCCATCCTGTCGTTCGTCAAAACCAAGTGCCGCACTCACTTGAAACGCAACCGTTTGTTTATTTCTTAACAAAATATAAGCCGGCGACGAGACGGAGTCTCGGTTCTTCACTTCTTGGTTCTTACAGAGCACAAACATCGTCTTCTCAGATCTGTCTCTCTCGTCACTGATAAAAGAGAGAGAAAACAGAGGTCTGCTCGCCATCGACATGGCGATTAGGGTCTTTATTATCTCTCTATTTCTCTTATCGACTATAACCTCTACCTTGTCGCTTTACGAAGATCAAGTAGGCCTCATGGACTGGTGAGCTCCCAATTGTTTGGTAGTCGAGAAAATTCACAGAAAATAGTAAAGAAAGTTACAGATAGTGTAGCTGCTTCGCTTTACTTACCTCCGATTCATATATTTCTCTTGAAATCGCTGAATCCGAACTGAGCGATTTGCCTTTACTTTAATATTGAACTCAATTTTATTTGGCTTGTTTTAGATTTTCTTTTGTATTGAATACTTAAATTTCTCAGTTTAATTTTAATGCAGGCATCAACAGTACATAGGGAAAGTGAAGGACGCAGTATTCCACACGCAGAAGACTGGTAGAAAACGCGTTGTCGTTTCCACTGAGGAGAATGTTATAGCTTCCCTTGATCTTCGACACGGCGAGATTTGTAAGTTCCAATATCCTTTGTAATTTGTATTTCACGATTTTAACTAATTGAGGAGGAATTTTCTGTTTTATTATCTAATACTTTATTTTATTTTTCTCATCTCTGTGTATATTTTTTGTTGAAAGGATGTTGAATTGTTCATTGATGTTTTATTTATGCAGTTTGGAGGCACGTTCTTGGGACTGATGATGTTATTGATGGGATTGATATTGCCTTGGGGAAATGTAATCATTCTCGTCTATAATTGCTTTTGGTATTTGTCAAGCTGCATGTCTTTTTGTTTTGATTATTGAGCATTAGTTACTTGAGTATAATGGACTTTGTGTTATAAGGATATGATTTTTAGAAGATGCATTATCTACTTTTCTTTTTGTAAGTATCATGGCCGATCTATAATCAGTCGGTTATCAATCTTTTCAATTTGGTGCGTTATAGCTAATTATGATTGCTTTGCGATTCCATATATCCTTCTATTTTTTCCTCCACCACTTGTCCCTTGTAAAAAGATGGAGACGCAGCCTCAAATTTTAAATTTTTGTAGTAAAAAACTGCAAACTACGAATCCTGCTTTGCAGAATACTGGTTTTTATGGTACATATCACTAGGTAGAGGGTAGTTTTCCAGCTTTACAACAAAAACAGCAGCAACAGTTAAAGCCTAAATCTTAAACTTGTTAGGTCAGCTATATGAATCCTTCGCAGGGTTGCTCAATCTTATGTTATTGTTATTTTGTCTGTATATGTGTATGTTTGCCTTCTTTTGCACGTTAGAAAGAGTGGACACTTCACTTTCCTGTTTATTTAAATTTATTAAACATTCAACTTTTTTTTTTTCAGACGTCATTACTCTTTCATCAGAGGGAAGTATTTTAAGAGCATGGAACCTACCTGATGGTCAGATGGTGTGGGAATCTTTTCTTCAAGGCCCATATCACTCGAAGTCATTGCTGTTGGTGCCAGTCAGTAAATTCTTATTTGCTGCCTAATATAATCTCATAGGGATGTAATGGTCACTGAATGACAATTAAAAAAAATTTATGAGGTCATTTGTTCATTTGGGATAAGATATATCTTGGTTGTCTTTTGCCTAAATCAGATAAATTCTGTCCTGATTCATTCTACTTTCAGGATCTATATTCTTCTTGCAATTATGTCCTTATACATCATGCATTGTGTAAATTTTCAACGTGATTTTGTGGTTGACTAAATTTCATTCTGCAGGCAAGCTTGAAAGTTGACAAGGACAATGTGATCCTTGTGTTTGGTAAGGGATGTCTCCATGCTGTATCAAGTATACAGGGTGAGCTTCTTTGGAAGAAGGATTTTTCTGTTGAAAGGTTGGAACAATTTGAAATCTTATTGCGATGTCTTGATTTTGTTTTCAAGACTAACCGTTACATTGATGTTCTCATATCAACTTGATTGCAGTTTTGAGGCTCAGCAAGTGATTCAGCCACTTGGCAGTGATGTTTTACATGTGGTAGGATTTGTTGGTTCATCCCAGTTTGATGTGTACCAACTGAATGCAAAGAATGGAGAGCTACTGAAGCATGAAAGTGCAGCCTTTTCTGGTGGTTTTTCTGGGAAAGTTTCTTTGGTTTCAAGTGACACATTTGTGGTGCTGGATTCCTCTAGGTCAACTGTGATAACGGTGAATTTTCAGAATGGGGATATCAACTTTCAGAAAACATATATATCAGATCTGATTGAAGATCCTTTAGGGACAGTGAAGATATTACCTTCAAAACTTACAGGGATGTTTACATTGACAATTAATTCATTTACAATATTTATAAGAGTAATAAGTGAAGGTAAGTTGGAGCTGGTAGATAAAATCAATCATGTGACAGCTGTTAGTGATGCTCTCTCATTCTCAGAAGGCCAACAGGCATTTGCATTGATTGAACATCAGGACAATGACATTTACCTCACGGTGAAGCTTGGTCATGACTGGAATAATGATTTGCTTAAGGAGAAGATCAAGATAGACCACCAAAGAGGAATGGTCCATAAGGTTTTCATAAACAATTATATCCGGACGGATAGGTCCCATGGATTTAGGGCCTTGATTGTTATGGAAGATCATTCACTATTACTGCTGCAACAAGGTGAGATTGTCTGGAGTAGGGAGGACGGACTTGCCTCAATAGTAGATGTGACGATATCAGAACTTCCCGTGGAAAAGAAAGGTGTATCAGTAGCAAAAGTGGAACAAAACCTCTTTGAATGGCTTAAGGTTTGATTTAATACTTAGATGGAAATGTAAAGATGAAAGTACCATATTTCCACAAATTCAATTCTGAAACTGTTATCGCTAATCACTTTGCTTAGGTTGAAGGGATCGTAAGCCTGGCGGAACTTTTCTTATTCCTTGATCTTCCCCCCCCCCCCCCCAACATTTTATTTTCCCTTCCTCTCTTCTTTGTTGACAATTTTTTTTTTTTTTTAGTTTTTGGATTTGAGGGTTTGAAATGACATTCTTACATGTTTCTAATATGTTGATTGAATATGGTGCTGGCAATAGAAAAGGCTTGATCTCTTTTTCATGAATGACTTTTATGTTGCATTTTCTTTGTTAATTCTTCACTGTCATGTGTACACTTTATCATTTTCACCATTGCAATCATTATTCAAAAACAATTCTTTTACAGTCACTGCCCGTATGTTTAACTGTGGGTTCAACAATGAATTATTCAGATTAGAATGTTCCACTGACTGGGTTTTGTAATTGCATATGGTTTCTGATTTCCTCTTGTATTTCTATAATAATGAGGTGAGATCATGAATTTGTGTTGCCAATGATCACTCTTGAGCATATATTAGAAATTTTGACACTTGAAATGATCGTTCTCTCTCCATCCTTTCAATGCTATGACTACATTTTGAAAATTCTTTCTGAACATTCATTTATGTCTCCTTAATGAAGATATTTTCTTTGAAATGGCAGGATATATGATTGTTTGAATGGGTATTTGTTTTGTCAGAAAATGTTTTTGCTATTCTGTTTATTGTGTCGTCTTGAGTGTCCTATACATTGACTGGGTTATCTCTGGTACTGGTATTTGGATTTTGACACATGATGTTTTGTTTTGTAGGGGCACTTTCTGAAACTTAAGGGCACCTTAATGCTTGCAAGCCCTGAAGATGTAGTGGCCATACAAGCCATGAGGTTAAAAAGCTCTGAGAAAAGCAAAATGACAAGAGACCATAATGGATTCCGGAAACTGCTTATTGTGCTTACTAAATCTGGGAAGGTTTTTGCCTTGCACACTGGAGATGGACGGATAGTATGGTCTCTTTTGTTAAATTCTCTACGTAAATCAGAAGCATGTGAAAACCCAACTGGGCTTAATGTATACCAGTGGCAGGTTCCTCATCACCATGCAATGGATGAGAATCCATCTGTGTTGGTAGTTGGCAGGTGTAGAGCAAGTTCTGATGCCCTAGGTGTACTTTCTTTTGTTGATACTTACACAGGGAAGGAACTTAGTTCTTCCAATCTTGATCATCCTGTTGTGCAATTGATTCCTCTGCCATTTACTGATTCAACTGAACAACGGTTGCATCTACTAATAGATGCTCACCAACAAGCACATTTATATCCCCAAACCCCTGAGGCTGCTGATATTTTTCAACGTGAGTTTTCAAACATTTATTGGTACTCAGTTGATGCTGATGATGGCATTATCAAAGGACATGCGTTGAAGGGCAAGTGCATTGATAGAGCAGCAGATGAATATTGCTTTGTAACCACAGGTGTATGGTCAATTGTATTCCCTTTGGAATCAGAAAAGATTATCACGACTGTGACAAGAAAGTCCAGTGAGGTATTTCTACTGCTAATTTCTTGTGGGTGCCTCTTCTTCTTTTATGTAAAAAATTTAATCTATTTTCACTTCTTAAATCATCAACTATTTTTTTTTTGTGCTTAAATTTGTGCCCTTGACTTTCTCAAAGCCATATAGCTGAGCTGGCATAATTTTCCAAAAATTGCATTTGAGAAGCATTATGATGATACGTGAATTTTAACTGAATGACTTAAATATATATGACGCTGTAGATCTTCGTTGTCCTCTTACATGCTTTTGGTGCAAAAAAGTTGTTTTTCTTTTTTTCCTTCATGAGAAAACTTAGATACCATTTCTTCTGTAAAATGAGCCTCTATCCTACATGGTTGAACTGTAGAATAGAAAATCATTTAATCACGGGCTCCAAATCATATACCATCACTTGAATTTTGTCTTTCAATTTCTTCTCATCACAGGGCTCCAATAATTAGAAGGCCAGTGTGTATGGAAAAATGATGATTTTGTTAGTCTTGGAATCATTGTAGTCTGCTAGATAAATATAATGCTTTCAATTGTTGCTTTTTGCATCTATTATACTCTGAATTGGGAATTTCCTCCTTGGATATGGGCGTTTACTAAAGGTTAGTTACTGTATATTTTAATTGTAAATGATTTGTCCTCCAGGTGGTTCACACTCAAGCAAAGGTTATAGCAGACCAAGACGTGATGTATAAATATATATCAAGAAATTTACTTTTTGTGGTGACTGTTGCACCAAAGGCTGCAGGTGGAATTGGATCAGCGACGCCAGAGGAATCGTGGTTGGTTGCATATCTTATCGATACTATAACTGGTCGCATTTTGCATCGCATGACTCACCATGGCTCACATGGTCCTGTCCACGCGGTAAGTTTCTTATATCTTATCTTTTCGAATATCTTCTTCTTTTCCAAAAAAAACCTCATGAATACTGTTCTTTTGCAGGTTTTTAGTGAAAACTGGGTTGTCTATCACTACTTTAATCTTAGAGCACACAGATATGAGATGTCAGTCATTGAAATTTATGATCAATCTCGAGCAGTAAGCATGTGATCTTGATACTTTATGCTATATCTATCTCCATTCTGATTCTGAACAGTTTAATTTTGATATCTTGAGTGCAGGACAACAAAGATGTTCTGAAGCTTGTTCTTGGAAAACATAATCTCACTGCTCCTGTTTCTTCCTATTCTCGGCCAGAGGTCACAACAAAGTCACAATCCTACTATTTTACCCATTCCGTCAAAGCAATAGCTGTTACATTTACTGCCAAGGGCATAACTTCAAAGCAGTTGCTTATTGGTACAATTGGTGACCAGGTTGGTTAAGATCTTCCAACTGAAATTCTGCAGTAGTTTCCTGGTTTCTTTTGTGAGATTTTCTGTTCTGGTTTAATTATTTTTATACCGTACATCTAGAATTATTAGCATAGACATCTAGATGGCGGCCATGCTTTATTGTGAGCTGATTCAATTGAATGCTTTACAGGTTTTGGCCCTTGATAAGCGTTTCTTGGATCCTCGTCGGACAATTAACCCCACACAAGCTGAGAAAGAAGAAGGAATTATACCTCTTACAGATTCGTTGCCAATCATTCCACAGGTTTGTTATGATATATCCTCCCGTTCTCCTGTACCTCCTCTTATGCTGTAGCAAAACCAGGATCATATTTGGATTTATGCTACTGTATTTGGTGTTTCTTCCTATATTGACCCTTAAATTAATTTGACAATTACCTTGCAGTCGTATATTACGCATGCCCTTCAAATAGAGGGTCTTCGAGGCATAATATCAGTGCCCGCTAAGCTTGAATCAACTACCATGGTCTTTGTTTATGGTGTTGATCTCTTTTTCACGCGCCTTGCACCCTCAAGGACCTATGATTCTCTCACTGAGGATTTTAGCTACGCCTTGTTGCTCATAACAATCGTTGCACTTATCGTGGCAATTTTTGTAACATGGATTTTGTCAGAGAGGAAAGAACTACAAGACAAGTGGAGGTGAATTTGGTTCTGTAGCCTTTCTCTGCCATAGAAATCTTCTTTGATTCACCATCAAGAAAAAGTAGAAAAAAAAAAAAAAACAAAAAACAAACTTGATTCTTGTTTTGTATTAGATTAGTATACAATCCAAACTTGTAATTTAACTGATTTTGTAGCATGCCTTCTTTTAGTTGCATTTATTTTTCCAGCAATTTTTACATAAGGAAATGTTAACACAGCTTTCCTCATCTTTGTAAAATCTCTGATTTCCTTTAATGCTTGTTGGTCCCTCTACGATGTCGTTTATGTCCCAGATCTTCAACTTTGGCCTAATGGTACTTCATTGGCAGTCGCTTGCTTCCAAGGTTAGTGTCTGTGTAGTTTTTACTTGTTCGTGCTTATACACTTATTCTTAAAAGGAAAATTAAATGAAATTAAATATCTGAGTCGCTTATACTTGATAAATTAAATAGAAAATAGAAATTATAAAAATCTTAAATAACCTTTTGCTGTTGACGGCTGAACGAAACTTCCTTATTATTCTCATTATTGTTATTATTATGAATGTTGAAATTGAAAATGGAATTGACACGTATTGTCTGGTTGTGGAGCTTGTTTGGTTCATATGGGTCCGTGTCCCATTGGCCATTGGTAATTCTGCGAAGGAGGACAGGGTATCGTGAATATCTCTGTTGTTCCTTTCTGCACTGTTTCTGTTTCACTGTCTTAAAGTACTCAGTACTTACTTCGTCTTCATTATCTCTGCCTCTGTCACGCTGCTATTCTCTCTCTTCCATAATTGATGATTCTGTATACAGTATTACTGTAATGGTTTCAAGGCAAAACCCCAACGCCTAAAACTAATTAAAAACCAGTCTCTACTCTACTCTCGTTGGCTTCAAAGGTATTTTCTCTGCATCTTCTTTTCGCCATGAAAACTCACCGTTCGAAGCTTAAAACACAATCTCGTCCATTCTTCTCTTGTGGCTTCTTTCGCCACTGTACCCAAACTGCCCTCAGTCCTACCACTCCTCGCTCTCCTTCTCTTCCTACTTCTCAGCCCTTACCTTCTTCGCTCCCTCCTGTTCCTCCTCCTCTACCGCCACCACCGCCACCACCAGTTTTACCCCCACAGCCACAACCTCAAACTCCACTTTTAAGAGCTACACCAGCTGAATCATCCTCCTCTTCTTCCTCCACTTCTCAAAGCTTCACTCAGTGGAGATTCCCTCTCGTGAACTCTCCTCTCCACCAACACTCGCCGGCTGAAACAACTACACAGCCCAGAACTGATTCACCCCGCGCATTAGTCCTATTGCCGCCGCCAATTCATTCCGACGAACTCCAAGAGCTTTTTCGTGAAGCGGAGCTTCAACTCAATACCGGGTCTGAATCGGAGAAACTTGCTGCACTCCACCTCTTAGAACGCTCGTTAGTTCCTAACCCGCCTTCCGACCCGGTTTGCCCACTAGAACTTATGCGCGGGGTGGTGGTAAATTTGAAAAACAAGGCAGCGGCAAAACCGGCAACGAAAATTTTGCTAGCACTTTGTTTGGCTGAGGGGAATCGCCACGTGGCGGTCAAGGCTGGGACCGTAGGGACTGTGGTGGAAGTTGCGATGGAGCTGGAAGGTCCCATAGCGGAGCGAGCATTAGCGGCTTTGGAGCTAATGTGTACAGTGGAGGAAGGTGCTGCGGAGCTGCGGGCACATGCGCTGGCTATGCCTGTGATGGTGGCTAAGATGGGGGAAATGGAAGGAAGGGGAAAGGAGTATGCAATAAGCGCGCTCTCTGTGGTTTATGGCGGTGGTGTGTTGGATGAGCAAGTGCATCAGGCGCCACCAGAGGAGGTGGCGCGTGCGGTGATATTAGCTTTACGAGGGGATTGTACAGCGAGAGCGAGGAGGAAAGGAGCTCAGCTGTTGAAGGCTCTTCAAGAGTTTGGACGGGCAGATTCGACACAGCAGGATGGAAATGAAGGGTTGTGATTGGATTTTGATTGTCAGAGAGGCAGAATATAATGTTTTTTAGGTGTATAAAGAGGTATATTTAGTATGCAAATTTCTTCTTCAGTTGAATGTGTTGAGAATTTCAAATGATAAATCGGTCGAAGGTATTGCGCTACCTCAGTAATTAGAATTAGAATTTAAAACACGCGATTAAGGCTTTTATCAGAATTGAACAAACTCCGGAAATTTAGGATTTAAAACAAACTTGAGAACATGCACAAAAGTTGTTTAAATTATGCTAAAAAGAAGAAACCTGAAAGAAAGAAATTTTTCTGAAAATTGCGTGTGAGGAAAACATGTGGTGTGCCGAGACATTGAATTGTGAGCTGTCTACGAAAGGACCTTATTTTCTGCCAAGACGCAATCAGTGGCTTTTGTTATTGCTTCCACTTACTTAGTTGGAGTAAAAGTAGCGTTTGTAGATAACATGGCCCATAAATGCCTCAACATATTTATTGAATACTTTTAAGATAATTAATAATATATTTTAATTAAATAATACAGAATATCAATTTATTGAATATAATATCCAGTAAAATTTCTATGCAGTAGATACGATTTTATATTTAAAATATATGATTTTATTAATTGAAGGGTCTAACGCTATTAACTTAAAATGCTATTATGTAATTTATGTATCTCTTAAAATGGTCTACACATAATCCGCATGAATAATCCGTTCAGACCAAAACAAACTTTTGTATATTTATGTTGGCGTAAATTTTGGTTTACACTAACACAATTGATGATTTGCCTTCGAAGCATTGACTTCTTTAGCGTCCAAAATTGAAAAAAAAAAAAAAAAAAAAAAGGTCTCATCTTTTTCCCGACCATTAAATTTTCCATTGCAGAGAACTCAAACAGGTCCAAATGATGGTCTACTTGTTATGGTGTTTTCTGATTGTTTGGGGTCCAACCCCACTAGCCATCCAAGCCATGCCACCACTTGCTCCGGTCCGATGCGACAATACTGGCTGTACCCTCTTCAACTCCTATGGCGCTTGGAATGATAGAAAGGCTTGTTTTGTTCCTAATGTCTTATACCCTTCAACAGAAGAGGAGCTTCGCCTAGCTGTTGCATATGCTAGTAAAAATAATCTCAAAGTTAAAGTTGTTAGCAAATTTTCTCACACTATACCTAAATTAGCTTGTCCAGCTGCTTCGCAACAGAGAAATTCGATATTGATAAGCACTTTGAATTACAGTAGCAGTGTCGAAATTGACAGAACTGAATTAGCTGTGACTGTTGATGCTGGAATTGGGTTAAGAGAGCTAATTGATAAAGTTGAAGAAGCTGGATTAAGCTTAGTGACGGCACCTTATTGGGAAGGTGCAAGTGTTGGAGGAGTTATTAGCACCGGGGCACATGGAAGCTCTTGGTGGGGAAAAGGTGGAGCCGTTCATGATCATGTTATTGGCCTTAAACTTATAGTTCCCGCTAAAGAATCTGAAGGGTATGCAAAAATTATCAGAATTGAAGCACAAGATCCTCTCCTTAACGCGGCCAAAGTATCTTTAGGAATGTTGGGTGTCATCTCTAAGGTTAGTTCTATATTTGATCATTCTTTGTCACAATTACCTAGACCCATGAACAGATCTAGATTTAGTTGTTACAAACAACTGATATTTGAATTGATAACTTGATTCTAGGCTTAGTAAGTGAATTTTTTTTTTATTGAATTAACATCTGAAGGTCAATAATAGGTGAAGTTGTCGTTAGAGCCAGCATTCAAAAGAAGCATAACATACAATTTCACAGATGATGGGAACATAGAAGATATGATAATAGATCATGGAAAGAAATATGAATTTGGAGATATTACTTGGTACCCATCAAGGCATACCGCTGTGTACAGATATGACTCCAGAGTTCCTTTAAACGTCTCTGGTGATGGAGTATTCGACTTTCTTGGCTTTCAATCCAACTCCATTGTAGTATCCCAAACGACCAGAGCGACAGGTACCGTTTCAAGACTCTATCTTAAGGTTTTGTTTGGGAGGATGGAAGATGAGAGGAAAGAAATTGTTTCTATTATTGTCTAGATATGTTTTCCTCTCAGTTTTTCTTTTTTCCCAAACAAAGCCCTGATGTTCTGTTTATTGTCTTCAACTTCTGTTTACATATAAAATTATGCAGAGAAATCGTTGGAGAAGGCAAATAATATGAATGGAAAATGCTTATTAGCAGCTACATTTGTGGGATTTAAGAAGCTAGTAGCCAATGGATTGAAAAATGGCCTACTCTTTACTGGTTATCCTGTAGTGGGTCATCAAGGGAAAATGCAGACTTCAGGTTCTTGTTTATATTCACCTGAAACAAGAATTGACACTTCTTGTGCTTGGGATCCAAGAATTAACGGGCTCTTCTTTTATGAAACAACAGCAATATTTCCTGCTTCAAAGTTTCGAGATTTTATTAAAGATGTGAAGAAATTAAGAGACATTAAACCTGAAAACTTTTGCGGTGTTGATATCTATAATGGATTCTTGATAAGATATATAAAGGCTTCTGATGCATATTTTGGGCAATCTGAGGACTCAATAGTTCTTGATTTTAACTATTATCGCGCTGATGATCCTTTAACTCCAAGATTGAACCAAGATATATGGGAAGAAGTAGAACAAATGGCTTTCTTTAAATATGGGGCCAAACCACATTGGGCTAAAAATAGGAATTTGGCATTCTTTGATGTGCAGACCAAGTATCCAAATTTTGGCAAGTTTCTTGCGGCCAAGAAACACTTAGACTCTGAAAATATTTTCACTAGTGAATTTTTTGATGAGATGTTGTTAGGTCAAGATAGTGGGAAAGATGAAGGTTGTGCCTTAGAAGGACAATGTATATGCTCAGAAGATAAACATTGCAGCCCTAAACATGGGTATTTTTGCGGAAGAGGTCTTGTGTTTAAAGAAGCTAGGGTTTGCAGGCACTCATCTTCAACTACATGACATTGGATGTTTGCACTAAAAGAATACAAGTCGTTATTAGTCTAATTCATTTGCATCTCTTTGTTTATTTAGATTAATAATAATTTTCTTGCAAGTCATTCCTTTCTTGAAGTAGCAATTTATTTATTTTTTCAGTTATTCCCAAACTGAAGTACACTATAATAATTTCCAGCAAATTCCAGGCACTACACAGCAACAATGACGACAACCGAACCTTAGTCCCAAACTAATTGGAGTCGATTATATAAATTTTTCGTTTTGTTAAAAACAATAATAATAATAAAAATTAATCAATAGGATAAAACATTAAATAAGAAACAATTAGTATGCTACTTGTATATATCTTTCATCTCCATTTTATTTTGTTTATAGCTACATACTTATTAATGTTCAAAGATCGCATATCATCAGCCACGACTTCCTTTCCTTCTAAATAATTTCAGGTCGACCTCTTTCCTTTTTAGCACTTTCCACTGCTAAACTATCACACGTGTGAACCCGGAATATTAGAGGGGCTATGCAGCACATGATCATACAATCTTATACGTTTTTCTAACTTCTGCTATTTGTGCTTTTTAT
The DNA here is from genome assembly GCA_947857235.1 of Jatropha podagrica. Taxonomy (NCBI): domain Eukaryota; kingdom Viridiplantae; phylum Streptophyta; class Magnoliopsida; order Malpighiales; family Euphorbiaceae; genus Jatropha; species Jatropha podagrica. Next base: position 243,721 of record CANUEP010113589.1, on the reverse strand, counting down.
TTAATGCGGTCATTTTTAATCTTATCAAATCTTATGTTCCAGGGGAAAAAATTCGTACATTTTACTGTAATAATCAATTGCAGTGAATAGGAAGAAACAAACTGCTTTCGGGTTTTTATTTTGAATTTTTGATGGATTTATTTATATACAAATTGGAACAGTCGCATTTAACGACTGCTCGTTCGAAAAACACCGCCCTCAGTTTGTTTCCAACACGCCATTCATATAGTCATATAGACGGCGTGGACGGCAGGTTTTTAAAAAATTAACTGACAAATCAGACTAACGTCTTTCTCGAAATCAGACTAACGACTGTAATAATGCTGAGTTGTCATTTTCACAAGGACGATAAATGTTGTGAAATTTACTAGGGCAGTCAGCTTTCCAAATTACAATTCTACCACTCGAAATATTTGATGACGACATCTTTGATCTTTCCAAACAGTAACTTGTCTTTGCCCGTGGACTTCTTTAGTCAAAATATCGACGATGTGTCTGACAGGTCAATATTGTTTTAGTAATCTGACCTATTAAGTACGTTAATTCACTTTTATCAATAAATGAATTTAGGTATAGATTGAATATAGACCGACAAATCTATTAATTCAGTAAATTAACTAATTTAGGTGGGACCCACGAGTCCAAGATGAAAATAAATTTTTATTAAATTGAAAGTATTTTTTATTATGAGCAGCGGTCAAATAATATTTTAAAATTTTTTATAAAAATTATGAAATCCGTCTGTAATATCTAACTCATAATTTAATTTAATTTATAAATTTTTTGAAGTGAATGGCACAATTTAATTTTTTACGCTTTTTGAGAACCGTCAAGTTATATTGAAAACGGATGGAAGTCGATTAAGCTATGTACTCAATCTACACAAATATAACTCGGAAATCATAGCTTAGTTGAAATTATGATGAAATGCGTGTGATCATTTGGGTTGGGTCCAACTGTAACAGATATGTGTAACCCTAACTGTAAGCAATCAATTAAACCTGTCGTTTTGATGCGACAGCAAACCCTAGGAAGTCAACAGACAAATCGAGCAACTTGCGTTTTCGTGTGAAGGACTGAATACGTTTTTCAAGAAAAGCTTTGATCCTTTGGTATAGAAACTTGCATGCTAATAATCTTGATTCTTTTTTCCATTGTAATATACAGATCAAGAAGTCGGAGATAGAGAACACGATACTTACGACCAAGAAATAGATCTAAAGCCACCTTCCTTTCACTACCAGATGCATGTGTGTGATGATGGTTTCTAATATACTAAAATCTTTCTCTTTTATTCTTTTTTATTTTGGAAAATGGAAAGAATTTTTAGATCGCTTCTTCTATTGTTTCAAAACATAGTATGCATACACCATAAATATGTTTGTCATAGGAGAAACTTAGTGCTCAGAGTAAACTGAATAACATGATATCAACTTAGAACTTGCATGCAAAGCTCTTCCTTTGTTGTTAGTTAGTGCGCAATCTTAGGGTGGGTACTGTTGGGACAAAATTACTCATTTTAGTAACAGATTACATGAATCAATAATATTTTAATTTTAAAAAATTAATTTAAACGATATACAGTAATTTTAAAAATAAAAAACTCACACAGTGCTCGTTATATGAAAGGTATGACATTTGCATGTTAAAATTATAATAAATAGAATAATACTATATATCATATTCATCAAGACACAAAGTGGTGTATACAAATAAAGTTGACGCCAAAAAAGAAAATCTGTTAGACTACCTGAAGAAAAATAGTTCTCTCATATAGGATTGTAATGTCGAAGTTAAAATCTTAAGAAAAATATTATTCATATTGTGAATGCTTTAAAATTCAAGTATGGATATTATTATTATGTTTTAATTAATTAAATTCAAAAGTATAGTTTATAATAATAATAATAACAATGCAAATTATTTTACAATATCACCTAACTAATAAAAATGCATCGCCAATTGATTGTTTGGAAATAAAATAGTAAAGTAAACTAAAAATTATTAAAATCAAGAAATTGAAATCCATCGTTTAACTAATGATCATACAAAACGATAGGCAAAAAGAAAAAAAGTCAAAATTTATTTTTCTTAATCGATCTATTTAATTATTGTGCATTTTGAAAGCAATCCACAGACAATAGATAGAAATTTAGAAACAGAAATATGGCATCCTCTAACTTCTCCACAAACGCTGATGATTTATTAGAGGGGGAAAAACATACACACACACACACAACAACGACAACAGCAACTAACTAACCAACAAATCTATAAGAGGTTCTAAAGGCAGATCACAAAAGTTCATTATATCAACTGCATGTAAGGACACTTTATAAACGGGGTTTTTACAAATGCATACCCCCTTTCATTTCATTCTACATTTTGAAAGGTCAAAAATTAAAAAAGGACAAGTGAACTCTTTTACTGCTGAGTTATTGATGAACCTGTTAACAATCTCCAGCCACAGGCTTTCAAGTACAGCATACAAACCAATGTCTTGCTCTTTGTTTCCACTCTAGATTTGTGCTCAAGAATGGAGCAGTTCCCTAATTGAAGCACGCTACCCCCTTTTCAGAGCTAAATTAAGGCAGGAAGCATTAGGCTTCAATAGAACCTTCTTTATCATAATCAACAAAACCTTGTATAATAAGCACACCAAAATACATGAAGACGTACAAAAGTACATGCACATAAAGTTACTTTCGGAGGTCAAGGCGCACGTATGGCTTACATATGTACAAGCCTGACGATACACCCAGGATGGCTTCCATAATTTGGCAAGATCTGAAGTAAATGGAATCATGGTTCTAGAAAGGTTGCCTTGGCATTTACCATCTGATCCTTCATAAAACTGCAGATACATTTTTTATTTGAAGGAAGCTGGTAAAACAACTGAAATTTTACCTGCTGACGAAACAGAAATCAGAATGAGAGCAAAATTCAAGGCCCACACAAAGACATCAGAAAGAGGTAAATGTTAAACCAACAAAGAGATAGAGCTTTTAAATGACTACCTGCATTGAAACTAGGCGTGATCATGAAATTAGATGCCGCCGATGTTCTTTCACAGCGGGAAGCTTCTTCTGTCGCTTCTGCCCGACCAATCTAGTTGAGCGATACCCATTCGAAAAAGGAACCAGCTTTCCAAATTTTAGATCTTCACCTGCAATCATGTATATATTCCCAGCTTCCGGTACACTAAAATCAGCAGGATTTCTGTTCACACTGCATATTCTAGTCTCAGAATTGCTTTTATGGGGATGGACATATTGGCTGCCACTAGGGACCTCCAACTTGTGTTTAGCCGAATTTTCCAATCCACGGAACTGTAAAGGAAATGTCATAGAATCTGATGCACCAAAAAACATTGTCTGCATGCTATGGACTGGAATGGATCCGCAACTGGTGCCAAAATTGCCACTTGGAGTTGATGATTTTTGCAATCTACAGCCTCTATTTTGTGTGTGAGAATCGGAGTCTTTTACTTTCACTTTCTCTTGAGAAACTTGATGGGTAAAATCAGTGGCCTTCTTGAAACATTTATCAAGTTGGAATGAAGAAGCAGGTGGACCTAATACTGCTGAGGTGGAAGAAATACGTCCATAAGAATTCTCTGCGAGTTGATTTTTTCCATGACAATCATATGATGTATGCTTCATTGCATTGGTGGCTCTATAGGCCCCAGAATCCATCCTTGAAAACTCCTTAGGATCTTGATCATGAGTTATGGAAGGTCTTTTGAGAAACTTTGGAGCTACATCCAGATTCATTGGCACACTGGAGCGAAGTCCTGCATCCATGAGGCTGAGCAAATGCATTGCTGGTATGGTTTCATTAGAGTATAGATCCAAGGATCCCATAGGCTTTTGATTAAGCTCAATCCCATTATGTTTGCAAGCAAATGGATACTCTGCACATCTCCTAAGATTCTCAGAACCAAAGTTCCTATTTTGCTTTCCAAAGCTGGCAGCATTCTGATTCAGAAACTTCAGATCACGGTTTCCATTCGTATTTTCCTTGTGCATACTACTAGGAGAATTCAAAAGAACATCTATATTGGTAGTAGTTACAGAAGTGCACTTCTGAGGAATGCTATACACGAAAGGCATGTGATTTGGCATCATGGAGGGCCAAAGCTGATTTGTTTCTTTACTCTGCTGTGAAATGCCCTGGCAAGTATTACATGTCCCTGAGCTCTGCAAACAGTTGTGCAAGGAACCATTTGCCACATCCCCAATCCATTTGCAACCTTGAGCACTATTTTGCCTGCCAGAACTGGAAGCAAAATGTTGGGCTCCACTCGATGGCTTGATTTGATGCTGAAAAAAAGCCCCAAGACTTGTAGGGGTAGCGGTTTGTTGTAGCTTGCTCATATTTAATTGGTTTAGATCAGCATGGGAAAAGTAATCAACTGACTTTTGTTTGGCAGGTCCCATGTTATCCCCCCTCTTCACTGTTCCATTTCTTCCATTTTTAGCACAGGGATTTCGTTTTTCAGTACTTTCCTTCTGAAGTAAGTTCATCTCTCCCTTCCCATATGCTTTCTTGAAATCCATTGTCTGGCCATTCTTGATGTTATTACTAATTTCTGATTGGCATCTATCATATTCTGCATCAGGAAGACATCTCTCATACTGATGCTTTGCCATGAGTTCAACAATTTCCATGGGAATGTCATCTAAAGCACCCTGTTCATGCATCTTATTAGCTCTCTGGTCACTGTCTTTCCTTATAACTGCTGAATGTTCCTGAAATCCAATTTTTTTCAAGTTGCTGCTTGTGCTATAAAACTGCTGGAATAAAGAGAAAAAAAATTAAATGTTGCTACCAATTAAGGCAATCCATGAAGCACTTAATCATTTTAAATTGCTATGATTAAAAAGGAAAAACACACAACTCTAATGTGCACTGATTAAAATAGGTGTGCCTTGCTACATAAATATCTAAATGTGTTTCATAAAGAGGACCAATGCATGAGCTAATTTGTAAATTATCAACAAGTATAGAACACCAATAGTTTGTTTTGGTGCAGCAAACATAAGCCATATTAACCAACAATAAGAATTGTCGACAACATTCAGGCAGTAGTCCAAATGGGAAGAGATACTCTTCATTCTAAGAGGTCCAAGTATGCGAAAGACCAGACATTTCCCAATTCCTTTTTCTCTATTGCACTGATGTACTGCATTTCTGGTAAATTAAAAAGGACAACAGCAAAATTATTTTATTATGGACACTGAAACCAGAAAGAGTATAATCTAAAGAAGTCCAAACTGCATCTTTTTTAATGCGTGGAGTGCGGAACTTAAAGTAGAAAATATATAGCATACAGGGGTGTTTCCTGCTTTAAACTCATAAACAGTTGTATGTTTAACATATCAAAATAACAACTTAACATCAATTGTATCCAGTCAGATTGATACATACCCCAAAAAATTCAGATTTTGACTTTAAACCAGAAATTCATTATAACTGTCTAAACCAGTAACAAACAAACAATGGAGTAAATCAGGAGCAAAATGCAGGTCTTTCTCCATGTATAAATCAAGAAAGGTTGATAAAGGCTTTATATTCTAGCAGTGGCAGCAAGAATAAGACAGCTCTTACCTTTTGCTGCACATGAGAACAACTGCCAATTTCAACCTGAGATGTGTAGTTCTGCCCCTCATTGAGGAAGGGCATTCTGCTGGCAGTTCTCCTGCCATTCAGGTCAATATATGCTCCTTTACCAGTTCTGCCACTCAGGTCAATGTAGGCTCCTTTACCGAAGGGCATATCTGGTAAGGATTTAGAAGCAAAAATGAAATTTTCAACATGCTTGGTTTCTGTAGCTTTCCTGTTAACCTGTTCTTCTTTGCCCTCCTGCAGTGTCAATATAGAAATCTGCCTATCTTCAACCTGTGGACTGTTCTGTGCGTCATATCTTGGAGTGGTTAAGAAGCTGTTAAGAGAAAGATTTGGTCCCTTTTCATTGGGTTTATCCTGCTGAGCTGAATGAAATGGAACCATTACAGGTCCAGCGTGCAAAAACTTTCTAGTTATCAGATCTTCTCTGAGCATGCCATGATTCTGAGTAATTAATGAAACCTGCTGATCATCAACTTGAGGCATCTTGCTTCTCTTCTTAAAACTGGGTTTCTTATCCAATTTTTGAGCAGACAAAGCAAAAAAATCTACCTCTCTGCCTGTAACAGTATCATTTGTATCTTTAAGCAAAAATTCATCAGCAGCATTACAGTTTGAAGCATCACCAGTTTTGTTCCCAATCTCATTAGAGAGGTTTTCTTGTATGGACACTAAGGATGAACTTTCATAAAAAATCAGGCTTTTTTTGTTTTTCCTCTTACCTCTACTGGGACTTTTGTCAATTCTACGTTTTAGGGAGTGTTTCTTCATATTATTTTGCAAATGCATTCTAGCAAAAGCTTTTGCAATTGCATCAGTGGATTCCACATCTCTCTTTATGATTCTAGCTTCTTTACATGCTTTAATAGAAGAGCTCGTTTCCAATGGTCTCCAATCTTCATCCTGATCTAACTTCCTTTTCCTATGTTGACCCAAACCCCTTCTGAGATTTCCTAGAATAGTCACCTGACCTGGGGAAACAGGCAACTTATTTCCCGCTGCAGATACTTCTGGAATGCAATTGGATGGAGAACCCTCAGTCCTGCTGTGATCAGTGTCTCCATCACCTTTTTCGCTCAGCAATTCAGTTAGCAGGCGCACTTTTCTAGTTTTTCTACGGTGCAACCCACTTGAATTATCACAGTGAAGATCCTGAGGGTTATTTCTAACCATGATTTCAGCACTTTCAGATGAAGCATAATCGTACTCATCCAACTCAAGAGAAGGATGTCCACTGCCCTCACTCTTGTCAGCACTGCATGCTTCCTCAATACTACCAGCATCTCCTGACATCCCACAAGCTGTTAACTCTTTGCAATGATCAGCCACAGAGATTACTTTCCCTGTATCATGATTCTTAGCAACATTTTTCACTATGCAGTTGATATTTCCAGACAATTCAGCATCAGCAACTTCATTATGTCCACAGCCCGGTTTGCACAGGTCTATAGATTGATTGCGTATTGATTTGAGATTTCCTGCAACAGATATCAGGTGCATTATTATCTGAATGAAAGTAAAAGCATCAAAATATCACAAATTTGGTCCTTTCTAACTGCAGATCCTGAGAAAGCAACACTATATGTTCTTTAGCAAAATTTACCGATATCATCTGCATGATAGGTTTTCTGCATCAGGCTTGAAATTTCTGCAGTCAATACATGCATTTCCTTGTCCAAATTATCATTTGACTCCATGTTGTGCCCTGGAGAGATGACAAAATGACCCAAATAATTAAATATGGAGAATATGAGTCTGCATCTGAGCTTTAATTGGAGTATATATACCTAAAGTGGGACCATTTGCAACACCAGTTTTTTTTTTGTCTATATCAATGCAAGATGAAGGGTGAAATTCGGTGGTGTTATTCAAATTAGCTGAATCATCGACCTTTTTCTCCTTGAGAATGTCAAGCTTTGGAGCTTGCTGGAAATCAGATAGTAGCATTTCAACATCATCAAGAATTGATGCATGAGAAACGCTATTCAATTTCAATCCACCACTACGAGATTTAAGAATGGGATCACAGTCATTTTGACCGCCTTTAGCACCAACATCCCACAAGCAGTTCTGGCAACGCCAATATCTGAACTTGGGAACATGTAAAGAAGGAAACCTGCATGCTTCATCATCATGCTTATTGCTCTCAAATGGCCAACACATCTTCCAGTCCCTTTTGCGAATTTCCGATACATATCCACTGCGCTTGGGAGAAGGCAATTTATTCAGCATATGTTTGTAGAAAATGCATAAGTCAATCATTTATAGCAGTAACATAGTTCCTGATAAAGTAACTCTCAGTACAGAAAAATAAAAATAAAAATAAATGTATCTCAGGTACCAAATCTCCCTCCATATTGCCTTATTGTCTAATTCCAGTTACAACTTAATTTACTTCATCCACAACAGTAAACATTACTACAAACAATTAGAAAGTTGAGAACAAATTCTCCCACTCAGTTCTCATTGCAGTATCTTCAATGTGAAAATTGAAAGCCTTGGATTGAATTATTTGAACATAAAATAATGTAAATAAAATCCCCAAGAAATGAGAAAATTACAAACAAACATCTGTTCATGATATTGACACTCAATGATTCATCTGGATTGTAGCAAGGAAGACCTTCTCTCTCTCATTCACATGCATGTGAGTGTGTATACAACTATCCCCAATATAACCTATACACAAAATTAGCAAACAGTTGATGTCAAGGCTTACCGTATTGAAAAGTGTTCACAATTGTCAGCAGAAATCTTCTCATTAGCATTGATGAGATCTATAGATATTGAGTCAATCTTAATAGATGACTCCACAGATTTGGAGATAAGGTTAGAATTGCTACTTTGATGATTCTCCTCCACCACAGTATTCTTCTCCATTTTACAACCATATATTGCCGCAGTGTTCAAAACATGAATTTCTATGTGCACAAAACCATAAATAGCTTATGTAAGTCCATTATCATATGCAAATTTCAAACTACTTCAAAGAAAACAATATAACTATGGATATTCCAAAGCAAACTATTCAAGTTCTATAATAAAGACCCATGTTGGCTTTTGTTAATTTATTCTTTGTATTGTAGAATAGTTCTACAATAAATATTATCTTAAGAAGAAGTCCCAAACACCCATGTTAGGGTTTGTTAATTTATTCCCAAGTATTTATACTGAAAAAAGAAATATTCCATTTTATATCTCATTTAAAATGGTTAAGAAACTAGTATATCAGCATATAGACTGATTTAGAACATAAAATAACGACCATTTGCAAAATGAAAGTCCATAATGTTTAAAAGGAAAGAAATAATTAGAAACCCTAGGTTCCGATGACAACAATTTAGATATTCACTTACCATATTGATAATTGCTAAAAGGAAGATATTCAAACGTGTAACTGAACCCGTTCATTTCAATTGCAGATTAATTCATAAAATCACGCCAGTAAGACAAAGCATAAAGATTAGGGTTACATAGAACTAATTATGGTGTTCAACAAAAGTAGACCAATGATTGATCTGATAATAATAATAATAATAATAAACACAAACCCAGTTGAAAAGGACATTAAAAGCTCCAACTTAAATATCACAATCATGCGCATCAATCCACAAATAAAAACTGAACTTAGGGTTTTCATCCCGTATAAATTGATAACCAGTGAACAGTGAACATAGCTTCCCCACCAAAACACCTACAAAATACTACATGAAATATCGGAAAAATCCATAGATTCACACCTCAAATATAACCCAACAGATAAAATACACAAAAAAGACCAAAGTTGACGTACAAAACACAGTGAAATGACCCAAATACCGCAAACAAGCCAGCTGAAATTCAGCTAAAACCCATAGAAATCCCAAAAACAACAAACCCAAACAGACAAACAAATTGAGAAAAGAGAAATTAGAGTAGAATACGCACCTTATCTGAGCTGACTATAACCAGACCCGATCTTATATGGACTGCGGTTCGATTCTTCACGGCTAGCCCAAAAAATGGTATTAACAGAAAGAGCATTTGGCGGCAAAGAAGAAAGTACAAGCTATGAGCAGAGATTCAAAGATTATCGAGCAGAATTTAGAGTGCGATGTTCGAGAAACCCTAGCTTTTGCTAAGAGAAGAGGAGAGAGAGAGAGAGGGGTTTTCGATTCTTTAGGTAAGGAGAGAAAGAAAGAGAGAGAAATAGCGTTTTTATCTTACTGTATTAAAATCATCCATCACACAATGCCCATGCCATGTCATTATTATTATTTTATTTAAATTTATAAATAAATTAATTACATGTGTGCATAGAGAGAGAAAGGAAGAAAGGTAGAGAGAGAAGTCGTATGAAAAGAACGCCAACCAATAAAAAAATTCCACGTGGAATGAAGGTGCGGGTCTTATCACAATCCATTAAGTTTTTTCGTGAGGCTTAAAAGCAAAACCCTGAGATTTGCAAATAGTGAAAGTTACCGTTTCACAACGCGTACCCTTAACGCTCTTTTAGGGGGATAACTTAAGCTCGGAGTACATGTCATGTCATCTTGGTCCAAAGATGCCTTTTCCATAAATGTGTATTTTAATTGGTGCGTGTAAGAAACCTTCCATGTTAGGGCGTGGAGTTTGTTTAACTTTTAAAAACCCTAATAAGTTATTTGTTTTTTATTTTATTTTCTTATTCTTATTTGGCAGATGTAACCCTAGGCCATTGTTGTAATAAATATCTAACCCTAGTAATGGAGGGTGGTGGGTATGGCTCAAAAATGGAGGTTTGGAGGTTCAATGGAGAAGTGATTAGTGGCTAAAAATGTTAATTAAATTAACATTTCAACCTTTTTTTTTTTTTTATGAAACTCAAAATAGAAATGAAAATTACTTTATCACCACCATCATGCACCAACTGTACTAGCTACATAGCTATTGATATTAATGTCTTTTTAACGTAATTGTTTCTTGTAGATCTTTACAAGAAAAATACGTAGAATCCTTTTCTTTTTCTTTTCAATTTTTTTACTTTATATAAATAGAAATGCCTTTAGGGTAATAATAAAGTTACTGCATTAATATAATTTTAAATCATAAGTTGGATTCTGTAAAAATAAAGTTACTTCTTGTGATCATTCTTTTTTGTACGAGATGAGAGCAAACCTAAACACGATTATGGCTATAAGCAAGATGCATGTTTTGATTAATATTGTTTTTGAAATAAATAATTAACGTAAATTATTATAAAATCAATCCATCATCGTATCTTGATTATATACATCATCATGTAACATTCAAAATTATATTTCATTCCCGAAAGAAAGTCTAATCTTTCCCTTCTTCTTCTTCTTCTTCTTGATACAAAAACGAAAATCAGAAACACATGAGAAGAAAATAGAGCAATCGAACAAGTCGTAAGCATCTAACAGCACAACCAGATCCTGAAGAAGTGCCATGCATCAACATCAACGTTATCTAATATCGTTCACCAAGCTTTTACGTATTATGTTTTATTACTGATTATCAATTATGAATATTTAATTATATATTACACATAAAAAAAAAAGCTATATTAAAATAATTAATGCACTAATACACATAATATATTAAATAATTTTTTAATTTTAGAAAATGAACTCAGCATGCATTTATAAATAGAGAGATATTAATTAGCCAGCATTTCCCCTTCTTTTACTGTTATGTCTAACAACTTTCCAAGTTGCTCTAATTTAGAAATTTCAAATTGAAAAATCCAATTTCTGCAATATAATGAAAAGTGATAGAGTAGAATTCATCTTCTCTGCTATTCTATTATTTATATATAAAAAAAAACAAAAGCTTCTTATTATATCCTATTCTGGCTCCACCTCCACCTCCATGTTCATGAAATTTGAATTTCAAGTTACCAGAACTCATTGATTGATTTTACCATATATGTAGCATCACAACTCCTAAAGGGAGAAAGAGAAAAATCATAATGGTTTGCTAAAAAATGTACCTTCTCCTTCTAACAAGCAGATCATCAAAATAAAAAAATTAATTGACTGAAATGTTCTTTTTCTTCTTATTTAAATACCGTAATATATATTATTAACTGCATGATTATGATTAATAGAGGGTTAGATTAATACTCATTTTTTTAATAAAAAAGAGTAAATATTATATAAAAGAATTACAATAAATTTGCCATGCTCGTGGTAAATTAAAGTACTGATTAGGTGTGGATTGTAATAAACTTTTTCTTACATCCATCACAGTAAAATATACATGTCAGTGAGCCCATTGATATCTGTGTTGAAATCTAAAAATTAAAAAAAAAAAAATTTGTACATTTATATAATTATATCAATGGTCCTTCTCCTTCAGTTGAAGCTTGAAAAGGATACCTCACCATTCAATAATCTATATATATATATATAATGAAAATTAGAAAAGGGCCCTCTAAATCTTCACATCATGCATAAAATATATAGGTCCAGCAGATAGATCCAATAAGAATTTAATAAAAAATATTTGAGAATGGGAAATATTTCCACAACCTAAGGTTCCTGTCTGCTCCTTAATTTTCTCATATGTATACATTACCAAAGAAAAAGTTTTTGACACCCAAGAAAAAGAACAAAAAGTATATAAATTACTATGCTAATATATATATTTTTTTGCAGATATTTGTAAGTACCTCCGATATATGAATTCTGGGTATGGGGTAATTGGTAAAAGATCAAGAAGAAGAAGATTTGAACCAAATGACAAGTAAAATCTTTAAATTTCTATCATGAGCTCCATCGATACAGTTCTGCAAAATCTTGAAAATCCGACAAGTTGCAGATTCGCCGAGCATGGTGGTGCGCTGGTACCTGCTGAGGAAACCACACACAAAGATATATATGGAAGGTGGCCCCATGATAGTATTTCTAGTTGCTACTCATAATTCAGCTTTATTGGATTCTTCACCAATATATATATATATATAATGAAATTTTGAATTACAAAAATTACATAATAAACATATAACTTAAATTACAATTAAATATGGATTTAATGTGAATTAACTCAACTAATTTAGAAAAATATGATGGAGAAAGTACTGCATAATTACATGATTATAATATTTTTTTTACCTTCAACATCCCTTGATTATAACATTTTTGCCATTATAATGTTTGCTTTCTCCAAACATTAAAAATTACTAAATTCTCAAAAACCCTAGAACTAAGCATCAACAGGCTTCTTTGGGTGTTCACTAATGATTTTTTCAAAAGGGTACGTAAAAATTATATCCATCACTTGCAAAAACTATTCCATTAAATATTTAAATTTATAAAATTAAATCGATTAAATACTTATTTGATGGTTGAAAAATATAAAAATTATAGTCTTTTAAGTAAATTAAACAGCTGAGAGTTAAAAATTACTGAAATATTTAGTTAATTAAGTTAAGCAAACCCTATAAAACAAACTATAATCATAAATTTTTAAGGGAAACCCTAAATTTCTAGACTGTGAATATATAAAAATTTATTTTACGAGAAAAATTATTAAATAATAAATATATGATGTTCAGATATGAGTACACGTGCCTGCCTTTTCCGTTTAGCGGTAGAAGAAGAAGAAGAACCATGTTTAAAAGTTTTAATTACTTTTCCAAAAAAGGCAAAATTTTTGGTAGTTGCTTTTTTATTAATCTTTCCTAACAGTCATGTAGACGACAATAAACATCCTTTTCATTATTATTATTATTATTATTATTATTATTATATTTTTTAATACTTCAATGAAATTAGTTCATACTTCAAAAAAATATATAAAGATAGCCATGAAAATATATAAATAAATATTATTTATTGCTTAATTATTTAATGGTAAAATATTATTTATTAATTATTACTAAACATGTCAGTTATGCTACAAATTTGTCTTAATTAACTATTTTTGAGAGAGGTTGCATTCACAACAATGCATAAGCATTAATGAAAAAAAATTAAATTTAGAAAATAATGTTTATTGATGAATTGATGTAAATGTACCTCTTGAAAGAGAATTATATTGATCAGATTAGATAAAAAAAAATAAAAAAGTTCATGAAACTGATATTAAAGGAATGTAGAAATAAATATGTATGAAACACCTAAAATATTTAAGAATTTTATATAAATAGATATGATTTAAAAATTGAATTTAAATAAATAAATATGATTGAATTTCAAATTTCAATTTAAGAAAATTTTATGTCGGTAGATCTTTAAAGTTATCATGATTATTAGGTTAAATATGTATTATTATTTAAAAATACTGTGTAATGAAAATAGAATATTAAAAAGAAAAAATGCTTAAGATTTATTAAAAAATTGAAAATTTTGTATAAATAGATAAATAGAAAAGAAGAGATGTCTTTGAAGATTTTTTTTTTTTTCAAGATTATATATAAAATGGTAATGCCAATTTTATTATTATTTTGTATATTTAATTATTATTTTATATTTTTTATTAATCAACTATATATATACATATATAGACAGCTACTCTGCTAGCCATCACATCTCTCCTCTTTGACCGGCGACAAGCCTTTTATATCTCCTCTTTGATTTTTTTTTTTTTCTCTTTTTTTTTAATTATGTCGTTTTCCTTTTTCTTGTATATAAAACACTTAATAAATATGGAGAAAATTAGAAGAAAAAAATTAATATAATTTTAAAACTTTAAATAAACATTTGAAATAGAATAAAGTAAAATGTCTATTCGTTGTCATTAAAATAAAATAGATAAAGTATTTAAAAAAATCATCTATGGTTTGGAGTCTTTATCTTTATAGTTGAAGCATATTATAAGTTTAAATCAAGAACATAAAAAAATGGCTTAATCATGAGTTTTTTTTTTTTAATTTGATCAATATTTTGTATTTTTTTTTTTTTTTTGCCAATTGAGGCATTCGTTTAGAGTCTGTTAATATTTATTGACTTATCTGCTAATAGGGTTTAATTTCTTTCATGATCACGTCCACATGGACCTATCATGTAAGAAAGCTAACTTGAACATAAAAGGTTTAATCACCTAAAAAAGTATAAATTGAACTTTTGAGTTTTTTTTCAAATTTTGTCAATCAATACCATGTATTTATTTTTCTTCATCAATTGTGGCTTTTTGTATACAGTTTGTTATTATTTATTAATGTGTCTGTTAATTGGATCCAATTTTTTTTTATATCACGTTCACGTAAACATGCCACGTAAGAAAACTAATTTAAACATAAAAATATATTAAATGATATCGTTTTATAGTTAGACTTTAATATTTTGATTTTATTTTTTATCATTAATTTTAAAGTAGATTGACGCATCGGCATTTTTGTCTATAACCATATATTTTGGCAAATGAAAACTCATTTATTGGGTTTATATGTCATACAAAAATATCTAACATTTATTTATTTTTAAAAAATAGCAAACATAATATTAAAATACTAAAATAAGGTTCAACTGCAAAATAATATCGTTTAATATATTTTTATATTTAAGTTTACTTTCTTATATTATCGTGTTCATATAAATATGATATGGAAAAAAATTGTATCTCATTAATTGACGCATCGACATTTTTGTCTATAACCATATATTTTGGCAAATGAAAACTCATTTATTGGGTTTACATGTCATACAAGAATATCTAACATTTATTTATTCTTAAAAAATAGCAAACACAATATCAAAATACTGAAATAGGGTTCAACTGTAAAATAATATCGTTTAATATATTTTTATATTTAAATTTACTTTCTTATATTATCGTGTTCATATGAATATGATATGAAAAAAAATTATATCTCATTAATTGACACATCAACAAATATTAATGGACTCTAGACAAAAGTGACGATTGACAAAGAAAAATAAGTATAAAGTAGTGATTAATAAAATAAAAAATATTAGTCAAATTAAAAAAAAAAATCATAAGTTCATTCTTTTTTTTATGATTAAATTTTTTATGTTCAAGTTATTTCTTTTACATGGCATATCGACGTGAATGTAATCTGAAAAAAAATTAAATCTCATTAATAAGCACATATATAAACATTAACAAACTCTAAACGGAGATTATAACTGACAAAAAAAAATAAGTACAGAGAATATTAATTGACAAAATAAAAAATATTGATCAAATTTAAAAAAAATTCATACGTCGGGGATTAAGTCTAAAAAAAATTATCATTGTTTTAGCCAAGTGATTGAAATGAAATTGAGTTGATTTTAAATATATTATTATGAAATTAAATTTGGATAGTGTCAAACACTCAACTTTGTATTAATCAATTATTAGAAGCCACAACAGCAATCCATGTACGGCCCAGGTTTTGCAGAATTCCACGTGGTGCCACCTCTCTCATATTACTGAGTGGACAGTGGTTTGCATTTGTATGGTTGCGGAGGAACCAACTGGATGCTCATTTTGAACCGAATCTATTGGATGAACCGATCCTTCGCGGATTTGGATATTTATTATTCTAAGTCAATCTGAACCCGGTTCAATTTAATTTTTTTTAAGTAATTAATTGATTAATTTCTAATGATATATGATAAGAGATTTTCAAATTATAATAAGAGCAATCTTATTTAGTCGGATATCTGAAAATTAAATTTTTATTTCAAATTGTAATCAAGAAAATTTAAAAACTGAGCAGTTTAATTTTAGGAAAAAATTATTTATATTATTATAAATAAATAAAATACCGAAATTGATGCTGTATAAAATTATAAACCTCAATTAAAATAAAAAAATCGAACCACATCAATTAAATTTGATACTATTTCGATTTTTTTTTTTTTTTAAATTTTGCTCACCCCTCCTCTTATATTTATCATATTTTACATGATTAATCAACTAATGTATAATTAATTGCCTTCAAAGGCATTTGTCGATGAAACAAAGGAAAAGAAGTTTATCATATTTTTAATTTCAACATATATAAATATATATAAGCCTTATTTGGTTTTATAATATAATAGTATGAAATAACATGAGAATTGAAAATATAGGTGTGCGTAATATAAATATTTTTAGTTCTAATTTAAATTTTAGACGGATAATATAATAATTTCACGAGACAATTATTTATTATAATCGTAAATTTTAATTTTAAATTTATAATATGTTAAATTTATTATCAAAATTTATTTCATCATTATGAAATTAAATTATAGTTATGTTTTTTAATAAACCAAATCAAACAATTTTAAATCCGAAACCGAAATATTTCATTGGATAATTTATTTTTTAGAATAAAATATCAAATGAATTCAACTTGTATTTTTGGACTAAAGATTTAATTTGCCTTATAAAAATATAAGCAATGTGTAATTTGTTTTTTTATATTTATGACTCAATGTAGTTCTACAACAATTGACAAAAGAGCAAATATTAAGTTAAAAAGAAAAATAATTTAATAGATAACATCATCAATATATATTATTGAAGGAAAAAATCATTATTTTAATTAAAAAATGAGATGATAATAATATTAAACTTCAATATTTTATTTTTCAATTATAAATTTAGTGTTAATTAATTACATTTTATATAAAAAGCTAAAAATCAGAAAAACATCATTTTGATCATTTCTCAAATCGAACCGAACAGACAACTTCGAATTTTTCACAGCTACAGATGGCGGCTTTCATCTGCCAAAGATAATGTAGCCGACGATGAATCCAAATTCAAAATTAATCTCGGATAAATACTTTTATTAGCCATCCACAGAGTTTTAAATATCAACCGTCGATCATAACCCCAGCTCAAGCCATAACTATTATTCACCGTACACGTTTATAACAGAAACAAAAAATCCGATCGCTTTCAAGACTTTCATTAGCGCCAAATTCCCCTCCCGTCGCTTTCCGGCGAAAATACCGAAAACGCCCAAAAGGTCTCTCCGTAATCCAATGGCTCTTGGCGAATCAAACATTTTTACTCAATCTGAACCGTCCATTAAACACTTTCAAGTTCAACCGTCGGATTAATCACAACCTTCATCTTGCCCTCCATTAATCCTAAGATTAAAATTTCAAAAACTGACGAGGGAGAGATAGACCATATTAATTATCAAAGGAAAAAAGAAAAGAAAAAAGACCTCAGCTGAGCTCCCTAATGTTTGAAGAACTCCTCCATTGTTGAGTTTCTGTTCTACCTTTTTGTCTTGGTTTCGCTTTTGTTCGCATTTGAGGTGTTTTCTTTTCGGTTTGTTGAAAATTCTGAGATTTGCGTCGTAATTGAAGATTTTTTTTTTTTATTTTTCTGTATTTTTGTGTGATTTATTGTTTGAAGAATTGATGGAACAAAGCGAAGCGATTTCCGATTTTGCGCCAAAGAAATTGGCGCGGCAGTTGGATTTTACGGCGATTTGTAGAGCATCAGCAAATGTGATATTACCGGAGCATTCCAAAATGCAGCAGCCACCACCGCCATCGCAGTCGCAGCCACATTTGAAGTTACAGCCACATGCACAGCAGCCGCCACCAAACCCGGTACAATCTCAATTACAGTCACAGTCACAGCCGCAGCCTATATTGCACTTACAGCTACAAACGCCACCGAAACAGCCCCCGCTAATGCCACAATTGCAAGCCTGGCCACGTCAAACACCGGCGGTGCGTCGGATACCTCATCCCGTGCAGAAAATTCCTCTGCCAACAATGCCTGCGCTGTAAGTTTGTTTCTATTTATTTGTTGCTATTGTGATGAAAGATTTAACCATAGAGTTTAATTCGAATTTCATTTAGAGAACAACGGTCAGTTTAAAAATAATAATAAAAAAAATTTCTCGAGAACTCATGTCGTATGCTATGAGATTGTGCAGCTGAGATGCATATTTAATAAATTTAGCAATCTTTGAATGCAATAACAATTTACGAAGCTTTTTTTCAGGAAGCAAGAGTCTCCTGGAGCACGGCCAAGGAATAATGTTGAAGCAAAAGAAGGTACTCCTAAGAAAGTAAAGCAATGTAATTGCAAAAATTCGAGATGCTTGAAGTTGTAAGTACTTCATCTCCTTCACATGCATTTCTTTATTGTAATTTTCTTCTCATTATTTTCTTTTAGTTTTGAAACTGTAGCCACCCCACCCCAGGTGTGATTCTTGTCAATCTGTTTGCATTTAATTAATCCTACCCCTTGTCAAGAGAGATTTGTGCACTTACTCATTAAGAACTTTTTAATTCCTCTGGTTTACATTAGAACATTCAGCAATGTTATGCTTTTTAGGTATTGCAATCTACATATACTAGAAATGATCTCTCTTTTTTCTGCCAATATGTTTCCTCAAGGAGTTAGTTAATGCCAAAATGCTTTATAAGGGAGTGGTTGCTCTACCGTTCATCCTTTTCCTGCTCCTCCTTCTGTAGTTTTAAAATTTACATGTAATTTTGTCCTCTTTTCCCTGTGCTTAGCCTTTTTATGAACCATTACAAAATTACAAAGTAAGCATTCACGTACTCCAAATCTCTTTGAAAATAAATTCAGTGTGCAATAAATTTATAGGGTTCCTTTGGTTCTATGCTTGAATTCTTCTTTGACCATAATGTATCACGTTTTTTTGTTTCTTTTATGTTTTCACTATTTTAAGAAGGAAGTTTTCAATTTTTAGGTATTGTGAGTGCTTTGCCGCTGGGATTCATTGTAATGGTTGCAATTGCATAAATTGTTATAACAATGTGGAAAATGAGACTGCTAGGCAGGAGGCGGTTGGAGCTACCTTAGAACGCAACCCAAATGCTTTTAGACCTAAGATTGCAAGCAGCCCACATGGATACCTAGATCCAAGGGTATGTACTTGTCTCATTTGAAATTGAATTGGTAATGCTTAAGACTTGATAATGTCCTTCACTTATTATTTTGTCAAATAGTGAATAGTCTCTTTTATTTGGCTTCAATAAACAACTTAAGTAAGCATTATTTCATTTGAAACGTAAGTAAGAAAATTCATTATATATACGAGCTCCTTGTGGTAAGTTTTTTCTTGCTGGCTTTGGGATATGGCATGTATCCCATCTTTAATCAATGACTTTCCATAAGGAATATTGATCCATACTCTCTGTTTCTTTGTAATTAGATATTAGTGTAAATAAATGAACAGTTAAGTGATGCATATGTCTCTTTCTGAATTTCTTTTTTTTGACTAATTTTCTCTCTGAAGGAAGGCCATGGGTAAAGCAACTCCAGGTAACGGCAGAATAAGCTAGAAAAAGAAGGAGATAAATTAGTTCCTTGCTCAAATGAACTTACAACACTCATTTTTGAAGTTTAAACTTTCTTTCTCCTTTCTCATTTTTACTTGCATGCATTTAAAATGTCATAAAATAAATCCAGGAAGATGCAAGGGAAGCTCAAATAGTTGGGAAGCACAATAAAGGGTGTCATTGCAAGAAATCAGGGTGCCTCAAGAAGTACTGTGAGTGCTTCCAGGCCAATATCTTGTGCTCTGAAAATTGTAAATGCATGGATTGCAAGAATTTTGAAGGAAGTGAAGAAAGAAGGGCTCTCTTTCACGGCAATCATAATGGCATAACCTGCATGCAACAAGCAGCAAATGCGGCAGTTAGTGGGGCCATTGGATCATCTGGCTATGGGACCCCTTTGGCATCTAAGAAGAGAAAAAACGAGGAAATCTTAGGCAGTGTAACTAAAGATAAATCTGCAAAATTCCAACAGGTATGATGGATATGAAAAATCTAGTTGATCCTCATGACTTATGAGCTTATACTTGTTAATATCAATGAAAATGCATTTCTTATTCAGTTATTTATTTTATTTTAGTTAGTATCTAATTGAATCTTCCATCTACAGGAACCAGAAATTTTATTAAATTTCTCAATATTTAGTAGTCACCGCATCCTTGTTCTATACTTTAGGATTTATCAAAACTGTGGTTTATGCAGTACTTTAGATGTTGTTAATGCTGTGAGTCTCTGAGTGACGTTTGAAAAGGATAGAAAAATTTTTATTTTTAATTCCTTTTTAAGATTAGACATACATGTTTATGTTATTGTTCGTTCATTTGCCTTTTAGCCCCATATGTTATCTTGTTAAAACTTCAAATTATTTTTCATGTTTTTTCACATTTCTTTTTCTCATTTTCTACTTTCATTCAGGAAAATCATCTGAGGAATTCTGCATCTTCTTTTTCTCCCTCATCTGCTCCTATTCCTTGTGCTGCTAATGCAATTGTATTGGGATCTTCAAGATTGACTTACAGGTTAGCAGTTTTCTGAGTCATTCTCCTGCTATTTTTTTCCTTTTCCATTTTTTTTTACTAAGTACTGATTATAATTCATCTGTGCAAATGAAGATCTCCTTTGGCAGACAAAATTCAACCACAGGATGTGGGGCAGATGTGCACGTTCTTCCTTCTACTCTCAGAAAAGGCTAGAAAGGCACTTGAAGGTTTGGATAAATATATAGAAAAATGTGTGCTATCATTTCTTAGAAATTTTTCTGTTTAAATTTGTTATGAATTACATGACTGCAACGGATGTAAGTACTGCATTGATCTTTGTCTAACTTTTGATCTAAAGTTGGAAAAAATGCATAAGATAACTTTCAGAAAATTTCAGTGTAACCTGTCAGCAGATTATTCTGTAGTTTTTGCCAGATATCTTGGAAACTATTCTATCCTTATTATGTTGAGAACAGACCAAGCATTAATGTGGATTAGATCTTTATCATTTAATCTTGCTTTCAATTATCATTACTGTTATGAGATTTACACTAAAGTCTATAATAAATTTAAATAGAGATTCAGTTCTTTTTTATTTTTTTTAGGCAATATTTGGAAGTTACTTCCTTTGTCAAGAGAAAAATCTCTACTATGCATTATTGCCTTCTCCTGTCTGGATATCCATAAACATCTCTCTTATGCATTATTACCACCACCTCCTTGCCCCAAAATTTTCTATCGAGTTTCTTTTTTCTGCTGTTATAGAAAAGATAAATAGTTTTTGATAGGTTAGAAAATTTTACTAATGTGAATATCTGTGTTGTGAGGCTTTAGGCTGTGTACTGCCTATATGAATGAGTTAATATAGAGGGCTTTAATAATATCTATTCTTTTATTCATTAAAATTTTATATTCTTTCTAAATCTGTAACTCAACAATGTCAGGGAAAATGGATAAACAACCTGATAGAGAAAAAACTCACAGTGTTGAAGCTACTACTGCTTTGTCCATAGAAGGGAGGAAAGAGAGTCTGAATGGGCATGATGCCCATAAAACTTTGCCTGATAATTGTTTGAATGGGAACAAAGCAACGACTGATAGAAGTGCTGATTCTGGGACTGATGGATGTGTTTTGGAAGATGGAAGGCCAGCATCACCGGAAATTGATTTGATGTGTCATGAACAAGAGATGATGTTTATGGAAGTTGGGCAGCCAACTGGGTTCGAAAGACTCTGTGGAAACAAAACCCAGCTATCATCTAGTGGGCATGAGTGTTCAGAGGTTTATGCAGAGCAAGAAAAGCTCATCTTGAGCAGGTTTCGAGATTTTCTGAATATGCTCATCTTTCGTGGAAGCGCAAAAGGTTAGTTCTTGGTTTAAAATTATTTAGGTTTAAATTTCCACTCCTGTGAGAGTAAGACCAATTTGGGTTTTCCTGACTACTAAATTCCACCTTGCAAAAAGGTTTTTTTTGCTGCTTCATCAACTTTATTAACATTTTTGGATTGCTAAATGAACATTTCTGCAATAGGCTTCCTAGAATTGATTTTGCAATTAAATAAACTTCCCTGGTTCCTTGGTGGCTCTCCAGTGATTCTCACTCTTTATATATGACACTATCAAACAAATGCCATATCAGGGCCGGTTTGTGTGGTTTATAGAAATGGTGATACTTTACTTGGGGAGTGAGGGAGAGAGTCCTGAAATCTCATTTCTTCACTTTGGTATTGCCGAAGCTCCGAATGCTGGATCCTGAAAATGTGAGATACAATCAAGATGAAATTTAATTAAGAAATTGAAAATTAAACATGGTAAAGTAAATATTCTGTAACAGTGGGCATTTATAACTTATAATGTGAGTATCGATGGGTTCTCTAATCTGAGATGCAGCTATTATCAACTTACATAACAAGAAAAGTCTCTTTTACATTGCAGAAACAATGTACTCTCCATCGGCCATGAGTAAAATGATGGATCAACAAGAACCAGCAGAGGAAGAGATCATAAATTCCACGACTGAATCAGGAAGTCATGAGAAGACTCATAATAATGCTGCTGTAAAATCTCCTGTTACAGGCACTTCAGCTTCTAATGTTATTCAGCCTAAAAAGTTTGCAGCACCTGATGAAAATGGAAAGATTAATACAGAGAATAAGAGCTAAACACTAAAGGAAAAAAAAAAATTTTCAAATATAGCAGCATCACGTGCCTGTACAATGAAGTAACGATCTCCCAGTCTCCAGCTGTTCTTGATGCGGTAAGAACTCGAAATGTGCTTCTGGAGGAATTAGTTATTGCTTATAGACTAATAATAATTCTTTTAGACCGTTTTATTTCATTTATCTGGTAGTATATGCATCGTGAGTGTAGAAATAATTCATTTACTTGTAAATTATTTCCTGTAAATATTTGAAAAATATTTTTTGTTAATTAGATAGAGCAGGTCTATTTATTCACGTTTAACATAACAAAGTATTTTCTTTTTTATGTTTTGAATGAAGAGGGGATATTCTTTTAAGAAAAAATGTTTTTGTCATTTGAATTTTAATTGTCGTCTTGTGGAAGTTTCCTGTTTTTCTCCAACCTTGGGTTATGCAAAACCAACAAGCATGCATCTTTCCATGGAAGTTTCTCTATATGCTACTATCAATCGACACCGAACCATACTTCTTGTTTAATTGTATGAAATGAATAGTTTTTCTTTGGGTGAATGAACTGGTTTAATGGGTGAATATTCTGATTTCCAAATATTTTATAGTACAAAAGATTTCTCTTAGCAAAAAGGCAAAATATTTTTTTTAATACAATTCCCTGATATTTTTATATTTATTCATTCATTTATTTAAATAAATAAATGAGAACCAGTAGCATTCTCTTTTTTGGCAAAGAAGATGGAAACTACAAACAAATAAGAAGAAAGAATATATTCTCAAAAGCATCATCTAGTAGAAATGAACAATTCCTTTTGAGTGGCATGTATAGACATACTAATCTTAATTGCTCCAAATGAATAATTATTTATAAATTTTATCTTATTTTGAACACATTTTGTTAAATTCTCAAATGGATTAATTACTGTAAAATCCTTCAATTTGTTGGAATTTATATTTTTAAAATTACACATTTTAAGATACGGTCATATTTAATTAGTTCATTTTTAATTTTATACAATTAGTACGCAATTAGAGTTAAATCCATAATCAAATTATTTATTATTGAATGAAATAAATATATCAGATTAATTTTTTATAAATAAGAAAATTTAAATATTTATTTTTACATGGTACTCATGTTTATCTGTTAATGAAAATAAACTACAATTAGAATATTAATGAACATTTTTTTCGTTTGTGTTTTAATTTTGAACTTTAATAAAGCGTTTTTTACTATTTTAATTTTGAACTTTAATAGTGATGCTTCCTCTGTTTCAGCATCGGCAAAGCCACACGCGCTGGCGGGCTGAAGATATGCTAATTTCGAGACTTGCATCGGTGAAAGTACGAGCTCAAATCTTCTTAATACCCCATTCCCAACGGACCCACTTCTCTCCTATCCGACCTTTCACACTCGACAGCATTCCTCTCTCCATCTCCATAGCTCACCCGCCAAAACTTGTTTTCTTTAAATACGGAAATCCAGCATTAACACAAGCAGTCACTGAATATAATACTCCTTCTTCTACTACTTCTACCGCCGGTGAAATGGAAAAAGAAATTATCGATGTTCAGAAGTTTCGATCGGAGTTCCTTCAAGTCCTCCGTAGCAGAAGATCCGGTGAAGGTGAAATCATAATCCCTACAATTTCATTGTTCTTATATTTTATTTTTTTGGCTTATTGGATATTTTTATGATTTGATTTCCAGTTCCGTTATCGGTGCAAAACGGAGAACCGGTGATGAATCCGCTATTTCTGGATAATACGCTGCAGACGGACAAGAGTGAGGTTAAATCCGTCTTTGTCTTGAAGAGTAATTTTGAAGGATTTTAGTATTTTTAGAGATTCCAAAGCTTTGCTTTTGTGTTTTGTAGGCGATGGAATCTTGTCCAAAGAAAGAAATTAAGAATTTTAAGGATTTGGTCAAAGAGGAGAATCTTTATTTGACAACCGAGGTTCATTAAATTTAATTTTGTTTATTGGTGCACTATTGATTGGAGATTTGGAGATGAAAGATGGTTACTGTGTTTTGATTAATTTCATTAGGCAGGGGAGCAAGGGTGTTTGCCTGTGTTGATTCTGAGTTTGAAAGAAAGCAAAGAAAAAAGGCCTGCTGTTGTTTTCCTGCATAGCACAAATAAGTGCAAAGAATGGACAAGGCCTTTGCTTGAGGTAGCTACTCTTCCTTTATTTTTTTCTTGACATAAGTCTGGGATTTTTATGGCAATAGCACTTTTGCTTGTTCAAGGCCTATGCTTCGAGGGGATATGTCGCGGTTGCAATTGACTCTCGCTACCATGGTGAACGTGCCAAGAATAAAACCACTTATCGAGATGTAAGCAAGAGATAATGCAGTAATCACTTTACTTTGATGTGATCCACATTTATTGTTTTACAAGATTTATTATTCTCTTTCTAATGAACACGCGGATCTAACTGTTTAAGCATACTATTTTTTCAAGTGATAACTTTTGAAAAAAATGATTTTGACGTGTTCTGTTTCATTCAAC
The DNA here is from genome assembly GCA_947857235.1 of Jatropha podagrica. Taxonomy (NCBI): domain Eukaryota; kingdom Viridiplantae; phylum Streptophyta; class Magnoliopsida; order Malpighiales; family Euphorbiaceae; genus Jatropha; species Jatropha podagrica. The sequence continues at coordinate 218,252 of CANUEP010113589.1, read as the reverse complement.
TAACCTGGTTATACAATTCAAAATGCAGGCTCTTGTATCATCATGGAAAAAAGGTGACACGATGCCGTTCATATTTGACACGGTAATTTCCCCACCTGTTCTTTTGCATGTTTCACTTAGTTAACCTGAACAGTTACATGCTTTTAGTTCAGGAGAATTATTGGTTGGGTTGTAATTTGTAAACTAGTAAATCAGTTGGATTCCTGCAGTTTAGTCTTCCTATCAGCTGAGGCTATAAAGAACTAAAACTTAAGGTTTTGAAGTCTTTAGGTTAAAAATCTATGAAGTAATCGGGATTTAATTATTAGATTACTTTATTTCTCAAGGTGTTGACTTAAATGTGCGACCTTCGCAGGTTTGGGACTTGATAAAACTGGCAGACTATCTTACACAGAGGAAAGATATAGATCCTAAGAAGATAGGAATCACTGGTGAATCACTGGGAGGTTGGTCAATTGAAAATGAAGATGAATAAATTCAGGTTATACATTATGTTCCAAAATAACAATTTCTGTATCATTATGCAATGCAGGAATGCATGCATGGTTTGCTGCTGCTGTGGACATTAGATATTCAGTGGCTGCCCCTATAATTGGAGTGCAGGTATGTCTAATGAAATAATAAAAATTATTGAAGAGTTGGCAAATACATAGCTGCAAATGTAGGTAATGTAACTGCAGGGATTCCGTTGGGCTATAGACAATGACAAGTGGCAAGCTCGGGTTGAAAGTATAAAGCCTGTATTTGAAGGTATAGCACATGTAAATTAGATATAATAAAAAAAAACATCTGATTAAGATTCCTGCAAAACAACTGATTTGCAATTTGCTCTTGTTGTCATATATTTGATTCATGGCATTCTTTTTTCTCCTGTTTGTTGTATTTCAAACAATGTTTAGTATGAAACTGGCCAAACCTTTAAATATTTATAGTTTTGGGCTTTTTAAATTGAATTGTTGTATGAAAACTCAATATATAGTTATATTGTCAATCTGTAAGAAAATTGGTTATATATATTATTCTTATTAAGGCATAGAGTTTTGTAATGTGTTGTGTCTTATTTCACATCTTACTAGTTGATAACATTTAGTGCTGAACTATTGTGTCACACTTGCACTCTGACAAGAGTCCCTGCGGCTTTTGTTGCTCTGACTGGCTGATTTTCGGTTGCAGAAGCACGGATGGATTTAGGTAAGAGTGCAATTGATAAAGAAGTGGTGGAGAAGGTTAGTACAATTCCACTCTAGCCATAGGAATCCATGCTGGAATGACCGCATAATTTTTATGTAATTTTCAGTAAGCTATGATGAATTTCAGGATTTAAAACTCTTTTATGCCATTCTCTTTTCTGCTTGTCTTTTCATCAAGATACGCTAGTCACCATATTAAGCAAGTTTGCGGTTGAACTTTAGATCTTACACATTGAAGCATGTAATCCGTAGACTGTACGATTGACACATTTTCTTTGTTAAGCCCCAAAGTTCCTATAGCCTATACTGTGGTATCTCTTTTTTCAAAATTGGATTCATTTCTTAAATCTTTGCATTCCTTGGCAGGTCTGGGATAGGATTGCTCCAGGTCTGGCCTCTAGCTTTGATTCGCCATATACAATTCCAGCCATTGCTCCACGCCCTCTGCTGATTCTTAATGGTAAAATTCTTTCCTTCTATCCAAGAACCAAATTGCACACTTTAATTAAGCCAAATTCATGTTAAGTAACAAAATTCAAGCATAGACTTGACATATGTAAGTATTGAAAGTTAATTCTGAATTCATCTGATCAGACAAAACAAACTCTAACCATGGATCACGATTTGCCCCATGTTAATGCTTAATTTCTGTTGAAGATTTAATCATGCATGATAAATAATTGACATGAAGCATTCCTCCTTTTATCTTTGTTGATTGATAGGTCAAGTTTTTTTTATTGATTTTCAGCATGGTTTGTTTATTCTATGCAGTCTCATCAGTCTATTCACTTCCTGATGAAACATCCTAGGATTGATCTTAATTCTTACTGATTCCGAATGTTCATTTAAAATTGAAATATTTGTTTTGGATTTGGAAATTGCAGGTGCAGAAGATCCCCGTTGCCCACTTGCAGGTTTAGAAATTCCAAAATTAAGAGCAGACAAGGTTTATGGAGAGGCCCATAGTTTAAACAAGTTTAAGGTATGAACTTGTGTCTTCTCTTGAAAGTACTTTTTTACAGATTATAAATTTGGATTACCAGCTGTGGTCGTCTCTAAGGTGTACCTTTTCTTTGTCGGTTTGAAATTTGTACGTATCAGTGGGAGTTGAGTTCACAGACAGAAAGCACAATCATACTATAAGTTACATGAACTCCTGGAATTTAACTAGCCCTCTTTTCTCAATAAATAAATAAAAGGAGCATTAGTCCTTAAAAGCACATTCACTTTTGAATTTTCTTCCCTCTTCTCCCTACTCCCCATTTTTCCTCCTAATAATAGATATTGCAGCTCGTGCATATACACTGCTTTTTGACCGAGTCCATGGTTTTTTTTTTGGGGGGTTAAATGTAGCTTATCTAATATTCTGATTTCCCAAAACGGTAATTACTTTTCATTTTGTGTGCCTCTCATACTGCTTCCATAACATGCAGCTAGTTGCACAACCTGGAATTGGACACCAAATGACTCCATTCATGGTGAAAGAAGCCAGTGACTGGTTCGACAAGTTCCTCAAGTAACGTTGCTAGTCACTTATATCATCTGTTTTATCCTAATATTTTCTTGTCAAGTCTTGTATTCTAAACGCCAAGGAGCTCTTCTTCACTTGTCCAAGCGATGTAACAATATATCAAGCAATGATGCCATTAAATAAAGTTATTGTATTGTCTATGAGTATGAGCTCTTCTTCATAGTGAATTGTACTGCTGGCCGCGGACTTGCAAAATGTTGTAACTGTTGCGGTCGATAATGCTGAGTATAAAAATTTTATTTTATATAATACGGAATGAAAAAAAAAAAAGTGAATATCAACAAAAATATTATGTACGAGAGAGTTATTTAATAAAATTATGATATTTTGAGTTCAAATATTACTTGAGCCTTCAAATGTCGAATGGATTCAGACTCAGCGTACGTACGGTCTTGTTTTGCCATCTGTCTTTCTTCTGGTTTTGGCGGAGAGGAACGTAGGCACCACTTGGATTGCATGCATGGATAACTGTGGGTCCCATTAGAAAATACTAAAAAGATAAAAAGTAGCCATTGAATCTGTGGATCACTGCCACTCTTCTTACTGCGATATCGTTGAAATGGAAGAAGAAAGTATAGATGCAAACAAAATCCGATCAGATTTCACCCAAGTCCTTCGTAGCCGTCGATCTGCTCAAGGCGAAATTACTCTCTCTACAAAATTCAGCATTTTCGTTTGAATTTTTTCTTTTTCTATTATTTTGCTGATTGCAGATTTTGTTCTTTCGATTTTCCAGTTCCGCTATCGGTGGAAATTGGAAAACCAGTGGTGGAGTTATTGTATCAGGACGACACGCAGCCAACAGAGAAGTGTGAGGTTAATTCGGTTTTAAATCTTAATTAATTTCCATTAGAAAAATGTTTATTTTCTATTTGTGTATAACAATAAAAATCCTATAGTATTTTGATGACTGAAAGATGATAAGGGTGGCGCGTAAGGTATAAAAATTAACCTGCGACTTTTTTATTATTATTATTTTTTTGTATGACTTGTTGTTTCAAACTGATTTTTTTTATTTTTAATTTTTAATTCTAATTAATTTTGTGTTTTGGCAGGCAATGGAGTCTTGTCCTAAGAAAGAGATTGAGAATTTCAAAGGTTTACTCAAAGAGGAGAATCTTTATTTGATTACTGAGGTTAATTAATTTGTTTTTGTTTATTATTTTGGAATAAAGTTCTTCCTAACTTGTTTGGTATTATTAGAAAGAAAAGATTAAATTTGATCGTCATTTTAGCTCTTGGACTTATATAAAATTATTAAAATGGTTTAATTTCATTTTTTTAAGTCAATTTAATGTTTGATTTATTTTAATTTTTATAAATTAATAATTTATTTAATTTAATATGATTGACGTTTCATCTATTTCTGTTTTATGCGAAAATCACTCAAATTAAATTTTTTCAACACTTATAAATATAAATTTAAAATTTATAAAAACATCATTTTTATAAAATAATAAATTTATAAATATGCATAAAATTTTAATTTATTCAATATAAAAATAATTTCATAAGTAATAATTCAATAGTAGAGATTAATTTTAAAATGTTCAAATTGATACATATATATATATATATAAACTTCTTCCTAAATCATTTTTCTATATTTTGTAATTAATTAATTTTTTAATAAATTAATCAGTTCGATTTTAACTACAGTTTTAATAAATGTCTATATAATGATTTTTACAATTTATACAAAATTAAGGGCTAAATTGATAAAAAAAAAAAGTCAAATTTCACTCTTTCAAATTGAGTTTTATTCATTTTATTGTTTACTTTTTAGTTTCTTAATTAGTGTTTGAGTTTTCTCATTTACTATTTGATATAATTAATAATTGTGCTTTGGTTATTAATTAAAATAAAAATAGGCAGGCGAGCAAGGGCGTGTCCCTATGCTAATTCTAAGTTTGAAAGAAAGCAAAGAAAGAAGGCCTGCTATTGTTTTCCTGCACAGAACAAATACATGCAAAGAGTGGTCGAGGCCTTTGCTTGAGGTACTCCCACTTCCCACTTTCTATTTTATTGTATTGATTCTCCGTTAATTTCTTCTTCTTCTTTTTCTTCTTCTTTTATAAATACAGGCCTATGCTTCGCGGGGATATGTAGCCATTGCAATCGACTCTCGCTACCATGGTGAACGTGCCAAGACTAAAACCAGTTATCAAGATGTAAGATGATATGGTGCCTGTGTAGGCTTTAATTAGTCCGATCTGATCTGATCCAGATTTATTATTGTTTTTGTTAAATGGTTTTGTATACTACGGCTGACTTCTTATCAACTATATCAGAGTTTAAAATTATACTTGTCTAAATACAGATACATTAATTAATAATAACTAGTGCTAAGCTTTAATGTCTTACATGGTGATACAATTCAAAATGCAGGCTCTTGTACTATCATGGAGAAATGGTGACACAATGCCATTCATATTTGACACGGCAACTTCCCTATCTATTCTCTACCTTGTTTGTTTCATTCAATTAACAATGGAAAACTATGACTTCTCGTAGTTTAATCTTCCAACCAGTTGAGGCTAATTTGGGATTTAATTCTTGGATTATTTATTTTATTTCACAAGTTGGTGATTTGAAGCGACGATCGACAATTGCAGGTATGGGACTTGATAAAACTGGCAGATTATCTCACACAAAGGGAAGACATTGACCCTAAGAGGATAGGAATTACAGGCGAATCGCTAGGAGGTTAGTCAATTGAAATTGAAGAAGATGACAATTTTAAGGCTGCAAGTTATGTTCTATAGTCACAATTATGCAATGCAGGGATGCATGCATGGTTTGCTGCTGCTGCTGACACCAGATATGCAGTGGTTGTCCCTATGATTGGTGCGCAGGTTTGTGCAGTTGAGTGATAAATAAGAGAAGAGTTTTCAAATACCTTCTCATTAACTAGCGAAATTCTATGCAATGTAATTTAGGGGTTTCGTTGGGCCATAGACAATAACAGGTGGCAAGCTCGGGTTAACAGTATAAGGCCTGTATTTGAAGGTATTACCGTATTTAGATTTCTGAAAACTATTAATAAGATAAATCGATTGGTTAAAATAATATTTTTATAATTATATCCTCTTAGTTTTGTACATAAGACTGAAGGATTGCAGCTTTTGTTCCTTTCATTAGTTGGGTTGTCTTTCTTCTTGCTGCAGAAGCACAAAAAGATTTAGGCAAGACTGAGATTGATAAAGTAGTGGTGGAGAAGGTGAGTGCAGTTTCTTTACCCATGTATATCCATTTTGAAAACCCACATAGTTTTTAGGTCATTGCCACATTTTCTTCCTAAAATGTCCAAAAATCCCTACTTTCGTCGGTTTTTCTTTTTGTCGAAATCAGTTATTTCTTAAAGCTTTACATCCCCTTATCAGGTTTGGGATAGGATTGCTCCAGGTCTGGCGTCTAAATTTGATTCACCATACACAATTCCAGCCATTGCTCCCCGTCCTCTGCTGATTCTTAACGGTAACTTCTTTCCCTAGATCCAATAACCGAATGGCATATTCAAAATGACAAACGTGCAAGCGCAGATCATAATCTGCTCCTGAAAGCATTCAAATCTCAATACTGATTATGACTGTTCATCAATGGCTGAAATAATTGTTCTGATTTGAAAATTATAGGTGCAAAAGATCAACGTTGCCCGATTGCAGGTCTGGAAGTTCCCAAATCTAGAGCATGCAAAGCCTATGAAGAAGCCAATTGTCTGGACAAATTTAAAGTATGAACTCATCTGTTCTTTTGTGGATTAAATTTATATTTATTTTTGTTCATCTCTTACGATATTTTGCTTCTATAACTTGCAGTTAGTTTCAGAATCTGGAATTTGGCATAGAGTGACTCCAACAATGGTAAAAGAAGCAAGTGATTGGTTTGACAGGTTCCTCAAGCAATGACGTTATCAGTTGTATCATCTGTTTTATGTTGCAATATTTTCTAAGGACTTTTACCCAAGAGAGGGAGAGATTACCCAACAAGGTTGTTTAAATGATTTTAATAGCCAAGTTTTTAAGGGTTTGAGCATACAACAATAAGTTTCATCTTCAACAGTTCAGAGAAATCACTCTGGCATTTATCGCATGTATCTTAATGGTTGAATATTGACAGCTGCATCAATTCACCCTTTCTTTGGTGAGGCTGCAAGTCTAGTATACATTCTTGCCATAGATTGATAACCTCTGATATCACCAGAACGTAGAAGGTTGCCTGTACAAGAATAGTCAATCAGTAAGAAATTAGCTCCATATCTCATTTTTCTTTTCATTCCCCATGTCCACAATTCCACATGGCTCGTTCAACTGATTCTCTAAGAATATATGTATCTACCCTCATGGTTTTATATGCTTACACTAAGAAATTTATTTTAAAATCCTTACCATCTCTCCAAGAAATCCTAAATATTGAAACAGAAAGCACCGTTTGAACAGGATCGACTTACCTGAATCACAGTTTAAAGGGCTATCAGGTTCAGGGTGGGCCATCAGTGCAATTATAGCCCTGCAAACAGACTGAAGTGTCCATGCTGGGCTCCATGCATTCTTCAAGATATCAAGACATATCTCTCCTGTCTTCCAGAAATTAATCACAAATTAGTTAATACTTAGCCACTCGTCTGATCATTACAATATTCTGCAAAGACAATGCAACACCATCATATAATTTCTGACACAAGAAATGAAGAGTAAAGGGTAACCCAGAACAGAACCACGCCCAAATGTAACTGTTAAAGGTTTGATACAGTTCAACATGGTTCTCTAAAACCGATAAAGTCATTCAAATGCTTAAATCATCAACCAAATGTCCAGAGGCTCATGCAAAGAGCAAGATAAATGGACAGATGATGTTGGTTATGGTATTTAACCTGTTGTTTAGAAAAGCACTACAGTGAAAATGCCGCTAATACATTATTAAAATTTACTTGTAAGGTAAATTTCAACTGTTCTAATCATAAAATCAGAGAAGCTCCAAGACAACGAAACAATGCATCCAAACAAATTCAAAGGCAGAGAGATCTATAATATACCTTAAAATGCACATTAGGATGAAATATTTTTGTTAAGAACCGCACTTGAGGAGGTTGCAAAGGATACTGCTCCGGAACAGAGAAGGCAAGTTGGAAAACTCCACCCTCATAAGGAGTCTCTGTTGGCCCCTGCGCACAAAACAAGACAGATCATTCCATTTTTTAAATGATTCAACTCCTTCAAAATTCCCATAAGAACTACGGCTACCTTGATAAGAGCAGTCCACTTGAAGATGTTAGAATCATCACAAACTAATTGAATATCAGGATCTGCTGCTTTCTCTCGCTGCACCTCTTTGTATTCCTTGAACAGCCTTGCCCTTGATGCCTGCAAACGTGGCAAGGTTAAAAGTAATGGCTCAAATTTCTCAAATGACAAAGCAAAAGTGATTTACATAATTTAAGATCAATATCTCATAATTAGTACTTTCCAATATGACATAACGCGCATAAACCAATATATGAAGAATTAAAAGACTGAATAAGAAATGGGAACCTGCATGCTAGTCTTTCCTCGTATCCCAATATTCTTCAAAAGCCTACGAATCTGATTATGAAACAATGACTGCACAATTAGAGGATTAAGTTACCATGTCAGACATAAAGATCATAAATTCACAACTAAACGTATTTATATCTCAAACCGATCAATTCACAATCAAAACAGCACAAAAAATGGTTTAAAAAAACTTTAAAAATGTTAATAGCCAATCTCAAAGAACTAATTATGATCAAATTCATTTAGAACTGCGATATAAAAGCTCTTCAACAATAGAAACCCTATTTGATAATTGAGAAAGAAGGAAAATCCGCAAACCCTAATAAGTTAAATGATTCAAAAATTTCTCAAAGTTTCACCTTCTTATTTTTCTCGGCATCCAAACAGATCAAGTAGCAATACTTATTGACAGATCGAATGAAGAACAAAGTAATGATAAATATTAACAGAATTATTAGTATGATTTTGAATAATTTGATGACGGAATTAGAAGCTCACCTGGTGAAGTTAGCTGAGATGCGACACAGAATAGAGAGGCCGCTGATAATCTGATTTCAATAGTTGGGTAAACGATGGGTTCGGTCAAAGGGTTCTGATCACCTGCATCCCGGTTTATATATAGTATTTTGATCCGCAGAGTCAACGTCCGCGGTTTCACTAGGCATAGTTCTTATATCGAATATGAGACCTCCATTTTTTTTTATACGAGTGAAAAGCAATAAGACCATACCTAGTTAAGAATAAATATTAAAATTTCCTTATATAATGAAGTCGTGATTTCATAGAGAATGTTCACAAGAAACACCAAAATATAATAATAAATAATTATAAGGCCTACTTTAAAATAAATATATAAATACAATTTTTGTAATCAAGAAAATAATTGTTGGACCGAGAAAAAAAAAAATAAAATATATATAGCTACCTAAATATTTGTATATTTACAAGGGAAAATTATAACTTTAGTGTCCGAACTTTTAAATTTTTTCTATTTTGATAACTGAACGGAAAATATTATTAATTGAGTTTTTAAACTTTTTATTTTTTTTGTAATTTGGTATCTCCGATAAATTTTTGTGTTCGAAAATACAGTTCGGCAATTGTAAAACCCAATTTTAATGAGCTGACGTCTATGTGGACTAAATTTTGTCATGCCTCATGCCACGTTAGTAACATTACTTCTCAATTCTGATATTTACCCTTCATTTAATGCACTCATACCTACTTCAATCCATCCAACGTTAATAAGAAAGAAAAGAAAAATTGAGACAATTGCTCTTTTACAAGCAAACACATGGTGGGTAAGTAATTTATGAATGAAATTGCTGGCTACCATTCAACATCATATAACTACATTACAAGCTACTAGTATACGTGGGTCTCCCAAAATCAACATATATTTTATTCTATTTGAAATAAAATATCAGACCCACAACGTAATCCAAACAAAAAGAAAAAAAAAACGGATTGAAGAACCCCAAACACCTTTTTTATTTATTTCAATACAATAACTATCAAACAAATGATGAGCCACAACCATAGCATCTTCACGCATCTCCAGCTTATCTTTAACTCTATTTCCATCTCCTTTCTCTTCAATAGTCCAGATATAATGCTCTTAGATCGTAATTTGGATCGACAGTAGTTTCACGTTTAGCAAAAAGAGTTTGGATGTTTAATAACAAGAAAGAGAAGAGTAGTAGTTTCATATCCAAAAGAAATATTCAGATTTGTACATGAAATACATTAAACACAATACGGAGGAGAGGAGAAGAGTTTAGATGCAGCGATCGACAATAACGTTTCAATTTTTTTCTTTTTTTTCTTGTTAACATTGGGTAGATTTGATAGGTGTGAGTGCATTAAATGAGAGGTAAATAGGAGAATTGAGAAGTAATATTGTTGACGTGATATGAGGTGTGATGAAATTTAATCCACCCAGGCGCCAATTCATTAAAATTGGATCCTATAATTGCCTAGCTGTATTTCCAAGCACGAAAATTTGCAAAAGACACCAAATTATAAAAAATAAAAAATTTAAAAATTCGATTGATAATATTTTTTGTTTAGACACTAAAGTATAAAAAATTTAAAAATCTAAGCACTAAAGTTATGATTTTCTCTATTTATAATTGTTTTTGCCATGTAGGATGTACCACACGAAATGAAATCATGGCTGTGACGTTACTTTCTTAAAATGTCTTGAGGCTGTACAAACTGAATTAAATTCAGTATAATTAGCTAACACAATAATTAAATTTTCAGAAAAATATATGTACAGTTTGCGTTGTGATTATTTCCTTTTTCGGGTCAGTTAACATTAGCTCATCGTCCTGTCTCCTCCTTTCGCAGTTTGCCGCCACCTTTCAGCCACCTGTTGCTTAGCAACAACCTCCACCCACTTAACTTGCCGTCTCGCCTTCTTCTACAAAATACACTCTGTTCTTTTCACATAAACTTCAAAACATTTCTCCATATCCAGCAATGGAAGTGAACTTGCAGTTCTCACTCTCCCACCATCACCAATTCTCTCCAAATTGGGGATTTTCGGCTATAAAATCTAATTCCTCCCTTAAACTCGTCCAATGGTCAAAGCAAAAACCTTCTAATAGTCTTTTCCACTCACTGAATTCAGGTTCTCGGTCTTCGAACTCTAGAATTTTTATTTCCAATTCGGCGGTAACTAACCCTGGAACTGAGAGCTTAAGCTCTGTAAGTCCCGTTTATGCACCCACGCCGCGTGACCGCGAGCTTCGTACTCCTCATAGCGGGTAAAGTCTGAACCTTTATTTTCAAATCGAGTACTATTTTGTTGTCTGGGTTAGATACTGAGAGGTGTTTTAGAGTTGAATCAGGTATCATTTTGATGGAACGACAAGGCAATTCTTTGAGGGTTGGTATTTCAAGGTTTCTATTCCTGAGCGGAAGGAGAGTTTTTGTTTTATGTATTCTGTGGAGAATCCGGCATTCCGGAAAAAGTTGACTCCTTTTGAAGTTGCACAACATGGACCTAGGTCAACTGGAGTTGGGGCTCAAATTCTTGGGGCTTATGACAAGTATATATGTCAACACGTTGAAGGATCTCAAAATTTCTGGGGAAGTAAGTGTAGTATTGTTTTTCAACTTCTGTTTCCTATCAGATATATTTTGTTTGAGTCTGCCTCACAAACATCGCAATCTCTTATGATTTTTTATGTCTATTTTATTTCCAATCGTAGTCTGTTGGTTTGAATCGATGAAGTTCTCTGTTCAGTTTCTGATTACTAATTCTTATGGATAGATAGGCATGAACTGGTATTGGGGAATACTTTTGTAGCTGAGGAAGGCATGCAGCCTCCAACTAAGGAAGTTCCTCCTCAGGTAAAAATGCATTATATGATTAACACAATATTAGTGAAGAGAATCCAAGTTATAACCCATGATTTGGTTTTATGCACTGATTTGGGCAGGACTTTAGCAGAAGAGTTTCAGAAGGTTTCCAAGTCACCCCACTTTGGCATCAAGGTTTCATTCGCGATGATGGCAGGTTCTTACATCAGTAGCTGTAGCCCTAGGTGCAAGATTGAATTTTGAAGTTTACTATCCTGCATTGTGTTATATCGTATGTTATAAGATACAATAAAATGTTTTCCTGGAGTCGCAATTTTTTTTTTTTTTTTTTTTTATGGACACTATAATGTCCATTGACGGGGTATTATGGAAAATGTTAAATCACGGATACAGGCATAGTCTCTTGAACCATGTCCTTTGATGTGATCCTCTGCCAATAAAATTGCGAACAATTCCATTCTATGTTCCAATGCCTCTTTAAATTAATGTTCCAATGCCTCTTTAAATTATGGACTAAACTTTCAAATGCTGTATTTTTCCACTAATTGACTTTGTTTAGTGTGGAAACAAATTTATCTAAACTAAGTGGCTGCAGCTTAAATATATCCTTGTTCAGCAGTTGAATAAATGAAAAGTGTTTTTTCTAATATCTTAAGATGTTTCAAGCTAACTTGACCATTTTTCTTTAACATAGCTTCTAATTGCAGGTCAGATTATGTGCAAACTGTGAAAACGGCACGTTGGGAGTACAGTACTCGGCCTGTTTATGGATGGGGTGATGTGGGATCCAAACAAAAGTCTACTGCAGGCTGGCTTGCTGCTTTTCCTGTTTTTGAACCCCATTGGCAAATATGCATGGCAGGAGGACTTTCAACAGGCATTAGCTTATCTCCTTATCACTTATCAGCAATTAGAAATCTGAAAACTTTTTGGCTGCCTAATAACTAACATATAAAAAAAAAGGACGCAGAATTCCAGCAACTCATGATCATGCTGCTTTTGAGGCTATCAAGGAATAAGTTCGTGTGATGGCAGTATAAGTAGATTTTAAGAGAAATTATAGTTCTTGTTTTTGTTTTTGTTGTTGTTATTAGTTTGGTAGGGTATATTCTGGCTGCACGTTTAATGTCTTGGGTTTTGATTGGATTGCAGGCTGGATAGAGTGGGATGATGAAAGGTTTGAGTTCAAAGATGCACCTTCTTACTCAGAAAAGAACTGGGGTGCAGGCTTCCCTAGGAAATGGTTTTGGGTAAATGTTTAGTTCCTTCTTCAATGTTGGCAAATGGCCAGCTTGTTAATTGGCAATCTCATTTTCGCACTTGGAGTTCATCCTTATTTATTGCACTCTAAGTGAATGGATAATGTTATAGAGTTCACCCATGCTTTTTGCATCACATTGTCGAATGATCCAATTTAATTTAAGAACAAAATGCCCCAAGTCAATACCTCAACATGCAGATATGGTGGGTGGTTGTGGCAATGCATTACCTTTTCACTGCCTAGTTCAATTTTCAGCATAGCTCTCTCAGTCCAGTAGAGAGAACAGTTGAAGGGACTCATCAACTCCGCCTATGGTTATTGAACCAGCTTTTCTCATTCAGATGCCTTGATTTTGAATATGTTGTCCTATAGTAAACCTTTTCTGTTTGAAGACATCTGCACATTTTTAGGGTTCTTGACAGGACATGGTTGTTTTATTATTAACGGAATAAATAGTTTGTGAATTGCAATTGTCTTTTCTTAAGTGGATGAAAAAAAATGTTAATTGCCTGCATGTTCGGTCGTTGATGTTATACTGCAGGTTCAGTGTAATGTCTTTGAAGGGGCAAATGGAGAAGTTGCTTTGACTGCAGGTGGTGGGCTGCGGCAATTGCCAGGACTAACTGAGAACTTTGAAAGTGCTGCATTGGTATTTTTCTATTGGCAAAACCTATACTCTTGTCTCTCCACTTATCTCCATTTTGTAAATATATTTCTTGTGAAAAATTAATTTCTTCCCCCTTTATTGAAAAAAAGGGCAATGTATATATGGGTGTTTGTGTATGTGTGTATGTGGGTCTATCATTAGTATGGCACCTTTGTCCAACCATTACCGTGAGGTCTTGCAAGCTGCCCGGTGTCCCTTATTTTTGAATATCTTGAGATGTTTTAAGCTTTTTGAAAGCATGAAATGTGCTCACTGTTAACAAGTTGGAACTGTTTTTTATGATCACTGATGCATCCATTATGATGTCTAATGATGCAGATTGGAGTGCATTATGCGGGAATTTTCTATGAATTTGTCCCATGGAATGGTGTTTTAATGTGGGAAATTTCTCCATGGGGTTACTGGTTTATAACTGCTGAGAACAAAAGCCATTTGGTAAGAAATAATCTCCCTGAAATTCTGCCTTGCTCCATGCCAGTAGGAACAGGCTGACATTATGAAACCAACTTCTTCACAGTGAATTGTCCTAATAGACTTATTTGTTCCAAACTTTGTGACTTGTTATAATTGCATGCTATTTTTAAATTTCTTACTATTGTACCCCAGTATGCAAGTTTGAGATTAATTGTTCCCCAAAAGATTTTGGGAAGAATTTAACTCCAAATTGGTTTCCAACTATTTCAGTTTTATTCAACTAGGTCCAATCTTGAATTTAGAGTCAAATTAAGACAATGCTTTAGTCAAACAAAATAAAAACTTATTTTCACATTTTTAAAAGTTACAAATTGAAAGAAAAAAAAAAACCGAAAATTGAAACAAAATATTAAAAAAAAAGAAGCAAAAGTTGAAATTCAAGAAAAGAGAATGATACAAGTTGATTTCTACAATATCTTTATTTTTGGATTAATTAAATTCACTATAATTTCAAATAAACTAGGAGCTATTTTCACATTTTCAAAAGATAAAAATTCAGAAATTTTAAAAAGGAATTGAAAATTGAAATACAAAATAAAAAATAGCATAGCTGAAATTCAAGGCTAAAAATGATAAAAGTTGATCTCAAGCAACTTATGATTGTTATTTATTTTTTTTCATTTGCCTGCAACGTATTCTTTTTTACTAGGTTGAGTTGAAGGCAACAACAAAGGATCCAGGAACAACTTTGCGTGCTCCAACGATAGAATCTGGCTTTGCCCCAGCTTGCAAAGATACTTGTTTTGGTGATCTGAAATTGCAGATATGGGAACGAAGATATGATGGCACTAAGGGCAAGGTGCATTTTTATTTTGCATTTATATATTCTCATCAAGTTCATGCACTGCATTAACTAGTTTTAATGCATGCCGTGCAATTCAGTAATGATTGAACTGTGCCATCAACTGGACTAGCTATCAGAAAAGAAAAATCAAAGGCTTCAATATTCATTGTTATGCGACCACTTAGTTGGCAATTTTGTCTTACCATTTTTGCTGCACATGTCGTGCTATGAGCTTGACTGAACTTGAATCCCTTTCAATAGTCACCATCCAACTCATGGCAGAAGTTAGTAGTCCCTTAGAAATTTTTATGGCCATTTTAATATATCCTATGATCCTGCAGATTTGTTTTTGAACAGTTGACCAAAGAATTATACCTTACCTTACTTATCTTTGTGCCTGAATTTGCTGAAAGGATGATTGAAACCAATGTTTCATTGGTTTTATGCTATTATTGTATGGCTATGATTGCTTACTGGTAATATTTGTTTTATTCTCTGGAAATTTGAATCTCTTATGCTTTAAATTTTCTGAAACTTAATATCTAAATAGTGCAAAAAAAAATTTATTTTTCATGCCCTGGATGAGGGGAATGAAGAATCCTAATTCTCCAAATTCATGCTTTAGAAGTGCTGCCATATCATGTAGGTTTTTCCTTGCTTTTCATTTTAGTTTTTAAAGATTTAAATCCATTTGATGCAAATTATAAATGGGTGCAATTTCATTGAAATTCTATGTCTTCTCCAAGTTTGTTGTACTTGCATGCTTGGGCTTCAATCACTTTCTTCAATTTTATAAGTTCAGTTGTGATGGGATGTATTGTTTTAAATTTGCAGAGCTCCACCTAATTTTTCTTTCATTTCTAGAAACGAAACACCGTTTTAGTTTCACTTTTCACTGAATGGCATCGATTGTTCTAACACATCCAACTCTGCTATCTACAGATAATTTTAGATGTTACAAGTGATATGGCAGCAGTAGAAGTAGGAGGAGGACCATGGTTTAACACTTGGAAAGGGAAGACAACTGCACCGGAGCTTCTCAACCGTGCTCTTAATGTTCCGGTCGATATGGAAGGGATATTCAATTTTCTTCCACTGTTCAAACCCCCTGGTTTATAAGCAGCTGTTTAATTCGTTGAACAAATGATCTTTGCAATTGGAGAGAGAAAAATAGCCAAATTAGGGTTCACTGATATGTTTGTGTACCATATGCGATTTCATTATTCATGTTGTAAAATTTGAATTTTAATCAAAAGTCGCAAACTTGGAAATATTTGGTAGTTCGTAAATTGTTGTAAATTTCAATAAATAAATGCCCGATATATGATTTAATTCCTGGACTTCTACGAAAAAAAGAATTTTTTTTTTTTACGAGAAAATCATAAATCGAATGGAGTTGTTCACTATGGAATGAAATTGCTGGAAATGCTAACCCTTCTCTTAATATTGATGTTACTATTCCTCAATATTGGGCGCATTTAGGTCTTTGGAATTGGCGGGTGCCCATATTTTTTATTTATTTTTACTATATATTGTCAGTGTTCAAGTCGTTTTAAATGAAAATCTTAGGTAGATTTGACAAATGTCCTAACTTCGAAATTGTGGGATCTCATCTTAACTGTACAGAGGTACGGGAGAGGTCCCGAAGATGAGCTGCCAATTTGGGTACATTAAATTTGCAAATCACACTACGAATGTGAGTGTTTGTGGTTCACATGATAACTTTGTTGAGCAATGTTTGGTACGAACCTGAAGAAGTTTTTCTAGCGGATGCAACTCCATGCCTTTTGGGTTCCTGTTGATTCAAATTACTTCCAAAACTATGGAGTTAAGATATTATTTTTCTAGCTATATTATCATCTCTTGAAGCTCGATCAAACTGAAAAAATAAACATATTATTAGCAGAGGCAAAAGCAGTCATAGGCAAGCTATATATTAAAAATATTACTTATTTATCATGTCATTATTTAATTACCTTTTGATTATTATTAGAGCATGAAAACACAAGGATGTCTGAACTCAACAACATGTTTATCGGAGACGCCGAGAGTGGTGAAAGTAGAAAGAGGAGGAAGTGCAAGACAATGCTGCTTATCGTAGCTTCATATATAAAAAGTTCAATGTAAGTCCATTAGAGATGGAAACTGCAGCCGTAGCTTTGATTTGTCATCCTTTTATTGCTATTAGGGCTCTTTCTGACTTAGCTGGTGGTGGATCTGCCGTTTCTGATGAGGCTGACACTTTCACCTCTCTTTCTACTAACAATTCTGTTGCTGTCGTTTTGGAACTTATCAAGCATTTGCCACTGACCAAGAGGCATTCATAGAGACGAATGATTAATTAATTATTTGGTCAAGAACGGCCTTGTCCCCCATGATTGGGGTTGTCAATCTTTAAACCCTAACTTCTGCATTTCGATTAATTACAATACAAATTTTATTAATGTGTGAGTCTTTTGAATATATGTATAAACATGAAAGTTTTTTTTTTTTTTTTTTTCATTTTTACAACATATGCTGAAGCTCTTATTGATATAGAAAATTATAACCATAGTTTAAAAATTCACATTCCAAAAATTATCACATTAAAATAAACGTGCTAAAAAAGAAGTAAAAATAAAGCTGCATTCCTAATGAACAACTTATGTTCCTAATCCTTAATTAACAACTAATAAAGAATAATTAAGAAGTGCATTTGGTTTTTCTAAAAAAATCCTTCCTTTATTGCAATTTCTCTCTTGAAACTCTCTACAATACCGGAGGATGCCATGGATGCAGAGGAAAAGTAGAATCCCTATTCCCATTCCTTGTTTCCAGCTTAAAAGAACGGGATTTCCAATGAGCTTTGATGTTAGAGGGATAATTATGTACTCGTATAAACTAACCCAAAAGGGAGATAATGACGAAAACTCTCATGGAGCTAGCAGGAATTTCAAAATTTGAAGTAATGTGTCTGTCCATAGTGGAAGCTTGGAGTACTGGAAATGAGCTTTGGGCTTACTGTCACAGACATTATCATTCCTGTTGACCATATTGGGCTTATTTTGATTAATGCTTTTAGATCTTCTACATGATCTATTGTGCAAAGACTCCATGGATCTGAAGCTCTTTCTTCTGGCGTCAGGTCTTCTTCAGGATTTCTGATGATGCAAGCTTTGTTTAAAAACCTGGCCTGTGAGTAATGGCAAACGGTGGACAAAATAAATTATTTTCAGAAAGTTATCACATGGAGAAGTCAAACGGGGAAAACTTTCAGAAAGTTATCACATGAACCAAATCAATGCAAAACTTCTCTTCTAAAGAACTTGAGCGAACCCAGCGAGCAAGCTCGCCTTTGGTTTCGACTTGACATAAAAGGAAGAAGCAAGAAAGAAGAAAAGAGTTGACACAATCATGACCACTGCAGTAACTCCAAAACTCATTTTCCACCCCATCATATCTTGAATATAAGCAAAAAAAGTAAGTGCAACAACAATGGCACAGAGATTACAACATAGTACCAGCTAAAGAAGCTTCCAAAATCCCTGCATTTTAAAGGTTTTTTTCCCTCGTAACGAGTTGATCTGCACCGCACCGAAGGCTAAAGAACACTACCTTACACCACCTGCTCCAATGGATATGAAACCAAACGATGAATATGACAGCAGAAGCTGTAATGCCGTCACCGATTGACAAGTGTCGCTATCACAGGGGGTGGCCTTGCTCGTCGAAACATAGTTGTTGACCATAGTAGAATCGTCCCCTTTAACTTGTCTAAATCATTGTGTGGAAACACAGTGGTCAAGTACAAAATCATGTTTGGCAGTAACCCATAACTTGCCACCCTCTCCAGTGCGGCACTTGCTGACACAAAGTAAGGTTGTTTTCAGAAATATGTAATTACGAATTAATTAAAACCTTAATAACCACTGGGACCCTAATTAACGAAAAAAGAAATATAATAACTAATGATTAATTTTTTGATTACCTATATAATGAAAGGCAAGGCTTTAAGACCACCCCTTGATCCATTGCTGTTTAGGGTTAGTGGCTTTTCGATCATCTTCTTGTTGTTGTTATGGTTGTTATAACCTTTTTTTTTCTTTTAATTTCTTCTTCTTCTTCTTCAGTTTTGAGAAATGGCGAGAGAGAGAATGGGAAACACTGCGTGTAAGAGGGTGATGAGCCGGCTGAATTTATATTGTAATTTGTAATATTAATTAGTTGTCCACAACGGTTATAATATTAATTTTTTTTATTGAAAATAATAAATTCTTACAAAAAAAAAAAATTAGTTTTCACCTCATTTTATTATTATTATTATTATTTTGAGGGGAAAAAACTATCCTAAATCAACAAAAGTAATTCAATAATTAAAAATTAAAACACATCGACACATAACCTGATGGTAAGTATATATATGATCCGGCAATAGATTTGAGTTTAATTCCTTATTCTTATTAAAAAAAGTAATAAAATTAAGAAAGATCCTCAAATGATAGATTTCTCTAATTATTTTTACAATTTATAAAAACAAGAATAAGATGGAAAAAATAATTATCAAAGCAATAACAAATATAACTGTAATTCAGTAGTGTTTAATTAAAAAAAAAAGACCATTGGAGTTCTCTTTCTATTTTTTGAAAATATATAAAAAATCTTAGGGCTTTTATTAGAAAAATGAAAATCAATGCTTAATTTTTTTTTCCTAATAAGATTTTACGTATATACATTCATAAATACATAACAAGTGTTTTAAAAATAAGATAATAAATAAAAATTTATAATTTTTTATTAAAATTATAAATAACTTAATTTGATTAAATGAATTTGATATTAAATAATTATCTATTTTTTTAAACTTATATTTTTATAGTTGTATTGGAAAGAGTATTTCTAATTTTGTACAATTAAATATTTATTCTTCTATATAATCTATTTTTAATAACTTATTCCATAAATAAATCAAATTTAATGGTTTGTACTCAAGTATTTTAAATTTGATTGTAAAAAGAAAATTAAAGTTTAAATTCTTTGCTAATAAAATTTTAGATTGGATGCAATTAAAAAATTTAAAATTTTCTAAGAGTTGTTAAAAGAGGGTTAATTATGAACAAATCGATATAAAATAAATTTTTTATTGAAATGAAATATTTTTTTTATTCAGAAAAAATAATAAAGTGAAAATAATATTTCAAAATATTTATATTTTCAGCAAAATATTAATTTAACTATATTTAAGTATTTTTAATTCGATGGTGCCAAAAAAAAAAAAAAAAAAAATTCAAACCTTAAACGCGTTCAAGAGGTATTGGTGCCCAAATCTGCAATAGATGGATCGGATATTTTAGAAAACCCGATCTATTGCCTTCGTAGGTAACAATGAATTTTTCAGACCACTCCTTGCATTTTACAAAATCCAAAAGTGCCACCCCATTTTTTTCTCAAATGTCAACTCCAATCATAATAATAACAAAAATCGCCTCCATTTCTCTTCGCGACCTGGTTTCTGTGCTAATCTGCTCGTCGCCTCCATCGACGTTCCTCGGGTGAGCTTCAAACTTTCCTTGAGAAAATCCCCAAGCTACCCCACCGAAGGATCGCTCTCTTCCTCGCTACGAACCTCCTAGTTCCTCTCTTTTCCTGAATTCGGCAAAATTTCGTCAATTCTATCGAGAGAGGAAATATATTCATATATAAATGGAGAGGATTATAGGAAATAAATACAAGCTGGGTCGTAAAATTGGAAGCGGATCATTCGGTGAAATCTACATAGGTATTTCTATTATTCTCTCTTTTTTCAATTCTGTATTGTTTTAGCTCTAACGATTGATCGTATAATCTTTCTGATTATTATTAATACTATGGAAATTTTGATTTCAGCTAGTCATATCAGTAGTGGTGAAATAGTAGCCGTGAAGATTGTGAGTATTTTATTAATTAACTGTGTTTTTTAGCGAGCTGATTTTCGTGATACTGTTAAATCAAATTTCAGCTGTTATACTTATCTTGATCTGTTAAATTTAAGGGTTTTGAAGAGAAGCCATATGGTTTTGTTTTATAGGAAAACAACAAAACAAAGCATCCGCAATTGATGTATGAAGCCAAATTGTATAGTATTCTTCAGGGGGCGAGTAAGGATCGTATTCTTTTGTGTTACTTGAAACACGATTTTATCCCAGTCGTTCTTTAAAAATTTGTTCATGTTTCAGGTGGTATTGCAAGCATGAGATGGTGTGGGTTAGATGGGGATGATAATGCACTTGTAATGGATTTGCTAGGACCAAGTATGGAAGACCTATTTGTCTACTGTGGGAGGAAATTTTCACTCAAGACGGTGTTGATGTTGGCTGATCAGATGGTAATTACCAAGTTCGTTAAATACTGTTAGGCTTTAGGTTGTGGTTGCTGTTTGTGGCATTGCTCTTCAGTTTATCATTTGATAGATCGTAACTGTTGGACATTTGGTTCATGCAGTGAAAAAAAAAACTGATGGACTCTATTCTTTTGTTTCTCTTTCATTCAAATGCAGATTTCAAAAATAGAATATTTGCATTCTAAGGGGTTTTTGCATAGAGACATCAAACCAGATAACTTCGTCATGGGTCTTGGAAGGAAAGCTAATCAGGTAGCAAACTCCTGTTATACACTTGTCTTCAATGTCTTATTTGTGTTTCTCATGTGGTATGTTTTCTTTTCTGTCTCGCTTTCATCAAATTTTTTCCATTTTATTACCTTACCAGGTGTATGTCATTGATTTTGGATTAGCAAAAAGATTTAGAGACTCGACAACAAATCGCCATATTCCTTACAGGTAAATTTCGTATAAACAATTCCTTCTCAATATCTGATGGTGCTACTTGTGTGTTTTTCTGTGTCATAGAGGTGAAAATAAAACTAGGAATTCAAGTTTCATGTGAAAATAGAGGATTGGATCATTTATAAATTTCTTTTTGGTACACTTGAATAGTAAGTGAACTATGAGGTCACAACTCTTTCCTTCTCATGACCACTCCCATCATATCCAATAGGATTCGAACTTAAGATCTTCTGATAGAGACCCCAAGCATTAGCAATGGGCTGTCTGTTTTGTACCTATCTACTGAATTATGGACTTGCTTTTTTATTGCAAGGTGAGATAGAAAATTCCCTGTGGAAGTGATTACTGCAACAAACAGAGAGGAAATGGTTGTGTCTAATATTTGCTGGCTGGTGTTGAAACTTGAAAGCAATGTCATCATTGTTTCTGTATCATAATGGTTGTTTTAGTTTAAAACTTAGTGAAGACGAAGCCTTAGCTTTTTGAAGTTGAATTCAGCCCTTTATGTCATTGATTTATTTTACCACAAACGATTTTATCTCCCTCTTTGTAATAAGATTTCGCTATCATCTCTCATTAATCTTTGATCCTCAAGTTCATCATTTTATGAATATAGATAGGGCAATCACACAATTCCTTTTGAAGGATTGCATTCATCTGATAATTTACTTCCACTTAGAAAGCATCTTGTGGAACTGTTTTACCACTTTCCTGAAAGCAATTGAAGAAGATTCATATCCTCCAGAAAAGTTTCATACCGTGCATTATCCAGAGATTATTAATTTGGGTGTATTTTATACTCGAAATTATCCATTTCATCTTTTCTGGGTCCTGTTATGTCAATGAACTACCACAGCTATTTTTCTAATCTTTGTTTATGGTATGACTTTTTTAACCTTCATTTCTATCCCTTAATTGACTCTATATCTTTCTTTACGTCCTTTGACAAACTCAAAACAGAGAAAATAAAAACCTAACAGGGACTGCACGCTATGCAAGTTGCAATACTCATCTTGGAATTGGTAAGTTAAACTTAGAAATGTTTGTTAGCATGTTTGGCACTGGATGGAACTTGGGAGCTTTACTCACTTTTTGATAATCTATTCAGAGCAAAGCCGTCGGGATGATTTGGAGTCTCTTGGCTACATTCTTTTGTACTTTTTGAGAGGAAGGTATTCCCCTAAGTATTACTGTTGTTGCTGTAGTTGAAATGTTGTTTATTATTATTGATGCTTAAGGAGAGATTTTTATGCCCATTTTTATTTCAATTACAATTAAGGAATTAGGAACATTTCAACTAGATGATATGCTAACTTGGTCTTGACTATTTAATAACTGGTGTCGTCATTTAGCCTCCCATGGCAGGGTCTGAAAGCCGCAACAAAGAAGCAAAAATATGACAAAATATGTGAAAAGAAGCTATCAACTCCAATTGAGGTGTGTATTCAAATGTGTTTGACTCGGAGGTTATATCCTGATTTGCAGCAGGATGTATTTATTTTTCTTACAAAATTGGCTTTTAGTATAGTTATAAGAATGACTCTGCTCTCAAATTCCTCCTATCTTAATTGTGACATGGTCGCACGACTCATTTTAAGATACCAGCTACTTGAAACATATGTGATGCTTAACCTTAACACGAGTACTTCAAGAATTTTACTAGCATGCTTATGTGCTTGGGATTGTTATGCACTCCTCCGCCTCCTTTTTCTCTATGAAACATACGATTGAATAAGGTATAATTGGATGTTAAATCTGAACAAGAATGGTTTTGTTTTTGAAAGGTCCTCTGCAAGTCACATCCTGTAGAGTTTGCATCCTACTTCCATTATTGCCACTCCTTAACGTTTGATCAGCGACCTGATTATGGATTTCTGAAGCGGCTATTTCGGGACTTGTTTTCTCGGGAAGGTAATTAAATCGATTAAAGCTTAAAAGTTTTATTTCTCCATTGTTTTGGAAGAAATCCTATTTCGTTGAGCAGTCTGATAATTTTTTTTCGTTGTTAATTGCTCTTTTTTTTTTTCTCCCTGTTTGGTTGGTCTTTGCTACAAAAGCACACCCCCCTTCCTTTAAGCTGAGATTATTGTCAAAAGTCAAAACGGTTTCATATAAAAACTTTCACCTTTTATGGTTTTACTTTCTAAATTCTTGTTTGGCTATGTTTACCTTTTCTAATTGGTTTCTTATTTGCCTTCTTCTTTTTCAAAAATATCTGGCAGGATATGAGCTTGATTACATTTTTGACTGGACCATTCTAAAATATCAGCAGACTCTTGCAAAGAAACAAGCCCAATCACCGGTTAGTGTTTTAAAACACAAAAGTTGTCTTTCTTCCCTTTCTTCTTTCTTTATTTAACTAGTTGTCTCCAATGAGTTGCACAAAGACTAATATGCATGAAATTTAATGTGTGTTTCTGTGCTACAAGTTTTTGGTTTTTCTTATGTATGTATTTTTACTATATGATTTAGTTAATCATAGATGCATTAGTTAATCATCAGCAGGTACATGAGTACATAATTTGCATTGTTTCTAGGGTTGCTTGAATTTTGATTTATTTGTTTCACATGAGATTCTTTAGGGCTTGCAGCCAGTTTCTGGAGTTAGTAGTGGTCGAACTGTGGCTGTGGATCCAGATAAGCATAAAGGTAAGCCCCAGGATTTCCATTCTGCTTTATTGGTGGTTTGTTTTTACTCGCTGCAGGAACTTGTGTCTAAACTGCATGGTATAAATATTTTGAACTGATAGTCTAATATAATTAAATCTGCTACTTTAAATTGTGAGGAAAATTCTGTGCGTTGTTCATGACATGTTCAGTGGATATAATGATTTGATTCTGGTTGGTGGGTATGTAATGACATTGAGGGAAAATCATAACTCCCCAGTAAGAGAAGTCTATTGTGAAAAAACGTGAATTTCGATCACTTTATAAATTAATGCTTAAGCCAGCTACTTGAGAATTGGTTGGTAACCTTTGATTTTACCGAAGGAATAGCAAAATAGAAATGAGGGTATTTTTTCAATTTCAGGTGCCAATGGCAAATTGTATTCAGCTGAAGTTACAGAGTATAGAGGATCAAAGAATGCTGTTCGCCCTGATGTTCTTATGCAGACCAGATCATCTCAGAAATTAGGCACTGATAATCCAATTGACAAACATGTGAGTAATCTGTTTCCTCCTCTCTGATATTGGATATGTTTGTGTGCCTTGATTGTATATTCATTATTCATGTGATACGGCCTTCTCTTTGTATCTGAAGGCTGCTTTGCTCCTTACTGGCTGTTGCAATTATGTTTCAATTTTATCGTGCCCAGGAATGGTTTTTTGCTGAACAATAATGTGTAAAATTTTATATCTTTGCAGATTGTGACTGATACAACAATGCCATCTACTTCATCTGCTCTGCCCAGTTCCTTTGGAAGAAATGTTAAGAAACTAGAGGGTATGAACGAAGCTTCAACCATTGGTCGTGGTTTTGCAAACAAAACTGGTGTCGGCACCTTGATGAGAATTTCTTCAGCAAAGTAATTGGTGTGTTTTTTTTTTCTTCTGTAATCTATATTCTATTCTTAAAATCTTGCCATACAATTCATGGATGCCAGCAGGCAATTGCTACAAACTGTGTTGTATTACTTAGGGTATCTGCCTCTTTTTTTTTTTTTTCTCCCAGATACACATTTGAGTGACAGAATCTGGATGGGATATCATGAAGTTCAGAATGCTTGATTGCTTCATTGCTAGAATCTCAATTTGCTCAATGTATCATTCACAAGGTGACCACAAAATACAGACACATTGGATGGTGCTGTGTCCTAGCCCAATGCCGCTTGGTTTTTTTTTTTTCTGCGTGCATGGATGGTGGAAATGGTTAAGCCCTGTTATAAGTTTGACTCCTTCGATGGATAATATGTTTGTGTTTCTTATAATCTTCTATTAATGGATCATAAAAGTTCCTTGGACGCTGTATAAGTATTTTGACTATGTATCTCATCTAATACATGATTAAGTTGCTTTTGTTCTTATTACTTCATATTTTTGGATTAAAGCTTTGGATTTTTACCTGGATCAGTTTGAATCTAGGTACCTGGGTCCCTCACTATATGAAAAAAACAGTACAGTACTCTAGTGTTACAGGTACCAAATTATCTTGTTAACAGTTGCCATTACTGCTCTGTGGATGTTTTTGTGCTTGACCATTTGTCTGCTTTCCTTCACCAGATTTTCTGTACTTATGGATTGGTAGATGCTCATCTTCCAGTCAATGTGTGGATTCTGGAATCCTCTAGTCCTTCCTGAGGTAATGAATGTACAACAAAGCTCTTTATATCTTTTTAAATGTTGATATATCTTTCTAAATGTTGATTGTTGTCTAAATTTAATTTCTTCTTTTCATATGAGAGAGAGAGAGAGGGGAAAAAAAAATGTTTTTCTTATTTGCAAATATGAGATACAGCTTAGAACCCAGTTCTGATGTGTCTGTTTGAAGGGAAGTACATCTTGGAGACTGTTCTTGAAAGCTTTCACTGGAATAAGACTAACAGGTTAAAATCAAGGGTTAACAGATTCCACAAATACTGTGGAAGAGTGATAGACTGGTAGATTCTTGCTCAGAGAGTCGATTTAAAAATCTCTTAGGTTTTCTTTTGTGGGTTAATGCCACGTGCCTCTGATGCTTGCTTTTATTATGCTGTTACAGGGTTAAAGATGCTGTGAATGAGCTAAAGCTATGAAAGTAGACTCCAGTGAGGCGTAAGCTTCTGCTTCTTCTTTCTGATTGGCTTCATGAACTCGTGTCCTTTTGCTGTTAAGTGCAGCTGTGGGGTGAATCAACCGGCGTGATATGTTCTTTTGGTGTATCCATTGCTCAATCGAAGCTCTCTTAGGCAGATTAGAGGTCACTGTTTTGGTATCGGCTGGTCCTTATAATTTTTGTTTTTATGTATAAATTTAATGTTTCATTTGGCTATTTGCTTAAGTTATAAATTTATTCTAAGAAAGAGCAATAATTGGTAAGGTAATGAAAGAAAAAGATGAAGTTTAATAACCAAAGAAAAGCAAAAATAAATTTTAATTCTTAGTATAATTGTTTCTCTTTTCTTGTTCAAAGTGAAATTTAAATATTTACGTATCATTTCATTTTATCTTATTTACGTGGAAACTACTTATATTGATGTCTGAATCTCAATATATCAGATTTTTAACCAATGTATCAATTTCTTACATTAATTTGTCAGCAAAGATAAGTATGCAACTTAGAAATTTAACAAAATTGCATATTAGCATCAGGTAAACTTGACTAGACTAGAAAAGGTAATCGAGACCTTTGATAATTTAATATTTGAATTGCCTAACACCAAATACGTATGGATGGCAAATTAAAAAAAAAAAGACCGTATAAAAGTAAAATAAGAGAAATCGGTTTGCCATCATTAGGTACCCAGGCTGTAGCCTTTGTGGACGTCAAGGTGAGTGTGGAATCTTAGAAATCTTGGATTGTTTTAATTTAATTATTGGAGGGGTGGGTTAAGTCTAACACTTTGTTTGAGGTTTTTAAAAAAATTAAAAGAGAGAGGAGAAAGTAAAGGAGAGAGAACCAAATGGAGGGGTTACCAAATTGGAAGAGTGATGGATAGGATTTAAAAAATATATATATCAGTAATCGTTTTAAATCTATTCAATTGGTATTAAAACACCCACTCACTAATAGTAACATAATGTAAGATATATATATATAAAATATTTAGAAATGGCCATGCAAAATCCATGATTCAATTGCGCTAACTATAGCTGCACGTTCATTTCTTTGGTTTGTCTCCACTTAACCAAAGTTATGATTGTGATTTATTATCCCATATATTTTGAGATCATTGACATACAATTTTTTTTATATCTATAATTAGAAACTAAAGATTTTTAGTCGTTACAGATGAAAATTTTCAAATTGAATCAGATAAAAATCCCATTTACTTCCATTCCTGGAGAATTTGTTCCAATTAATCATTTTCTTCTGAGTTTAAAATTGTGATCCAGCTGATAATCTTTTTTCACATTTTCCCTCCCCATGGCCATGGCTCCCTCACAGGGTCCTAAACATAATGTAAACTTCTTACAGAAAATTTTGGAAAGATGTTAATGGAAGATGGGACCTTTAGAAAGAGTAAAGTGGTGGACATGATGAGCCTTCAAGTTATGATGAAAAGCATTTGCAGAGAGAGATTCTCCTAAAACTACCGGACAAAGCTAATTATTGTTTTGTGAAATTGAATCACTCTCATGCAACGTAGGTAACCTCATTTTCATATGACAGAAGGAACGGAAATTGCAACTTCAATTAACTTCTGTTTATAGGATTTTAATATGAAAAATACAAATCTTTTTTTTTTTTAAAGATTATTAGAATAATATTTTATTAATGTCTATTTCTAAACTCTTGAAAAGGGAAATTCAGAACGGAAATTGATTCCTGACATTGTTTCCCATTTTGAGTCCTACCCTATACCTCAAATGCAGAAATTCTCCGCCTTTCTTTCTTTTTTTTTTTTTTTTTTTTTTTTTTTTCCCTTTTCCCTCGTAAAAGAGGTCGTGAGGGTACAAGTCAAGGTTAAATGTGGAAAAATATGAGAAATGGTAAAAGGTATAAGAAGAAAAAAAAGCTTCAAATTGGTCTACCTTAATTACTTTGCAATGCTTTTCTTTATTATTATTATTATTATCTTTTTTTGGTTTCATGTATAGCATTATTAGTACCAAGAAAGCAAATAGGGACTTCCTTCCTCCAATCCACTTTAAAGAGTGATTTTTTGTTTTTTATCTCATTAACAGCTTATTAGATTTTCTTTTTTTATTAACCATAAGGTATTCTCGGCTGCTTGATGGGTTAAAATTAAGTCATATTCACCGTAAATATTCCTAACGCATTTGTGCCGTTATTAAAATTAAATCTTCAACCTCACTTAAAATAGAAAAATGTCCAATATGAATCTAAGTCTCTTTTTAAATTAAATAATTAGTTAATTGTTCTTTTCAATTTTACATTTCTTCCTCCTTATTTCCTTTAAATTACTTCATTTCCTTTCTTCTTTTTTTTTTTTTTCAAAATTGAGATTATTTAATATTTTTTAATCCTTCGAGTAATTATAGACACAACATAAAATAGACGAAGTATTTAATTTTCCATGTCTCAAACCTTTTTTTTTCCACTTCTTGAGCAAAGAATTTATGACAGCAAGAGGTCCCATTTCCAGGGATTCCTGCAGAAACTTCCTTTTGTATTACCATAATAATAATTATTATAGAAAAATCACAATTCAAAAATGAAATTCCTTAATTTCATAACTTTTTTAATTAATCAATTAATTTTATTTTAAAATTAATTTTTTTTTAATCCATAGATTCTATTCTGCAATCAAACAAAACAATGAAATGCATATAATTTAAATTCTATGGATTTTATGATATCCATTGCTATCACATCAAATTAATCCAAACCACCCTTAAAAAGCATTTCTAAATTGAAAATAGAAGAGAAGAACCCTAGCAATGATGAACCCGCCGCTCAAGAAAAATTTGGTTTTAGCACTTTTAGTATTAAAACACGAAATGGTGGAGTTAAAAGGCATATACCAGAAGTTGAGGACAAAGACGAACTGCCCTTTAAAGGGGGCCCCTTTTCTGCATAGCATACACTATATATCTATATCTTTACTTTTTGTTCACTTTCATCTTCTCCAATAAAGAAATAAGCAATTCTGCTTCACTTCCCATGTTAAATATCAAACAGTGCTCACTTTCTTCAATAGCTTTCTTTCTTAGCATGAGAAGTTGCAGCAAAGGCCAAACAAGTGCAGAAGAGACTGAACCAATAGGAAATAGCAGACTCAGAAGTAAGCTTGTTATAAAGCTATTAGCATTTTAGCTTTAAAAAAAAGAAGAATGAAACAATAGTTAACTATGTTCTTTTCATGGATTTTGTGTAATTCAGTGAGCTCTTCTAGCACTAGCAGCACAAAGAGCTTGTCATGGAAGCTTGAAAATATTGATGAAAATGTTCCTGCTCTTTGGCAACCACCTCCAGTCTCTTCTTGTGATGCACCTGAAACTCCTACCGAGTCTATGGAGTTTCTTGCTAGGTCATGGAGTCTTTCTGCTATGGAGCTTTCTAAAGCTCTTTCTAATACTCATGTTGCTTCTGATCAAAATGTTGAAAAGCCAAATTTGCTTTCTGCTGATGGGCAAGTTGAAAATGCACAAGCTCGCAAAGAATCTGTGAGATATATACCTTTGATGTTCAATGCTACAAAAAAAAAAAAAAAAAAGAGTACATTTTGAATCTTACCATTAATTTGCTTTCATATGTACAGTTGCCGAGTGGCACTAGTGGTAGCCCTCCAATTTCTCCAAGAGACAGTGAAGAAATGAAGGTATTTTCATCTTCTCTCTTCTCTGTTCCACTCTGCTCCTTTGAAACGGATAAATAATCAAACATATGTTAATATTTGCAACAGTTTAAAGGAAATACTGTTATTTCTGTACTAAAAGAAACTTACACCTGACCAAAATAGCAAATTCTTGAAAATTAAACCTCAAGTCAATGCAAGACTTATATGGCCAACTCTTTGCTAAACTCAAACCTGCCTCTTTCAGAATACAGGAACAGATCCAGAAAAAACGGTCCTAACAGAGTATTACTTCTGTCGTCCATGCAGGAATTATTCTTACTTCATCAAGCATTCAATCCAGAATTTCTTTCCAATCAACAACTGCTCAAAACTGGGGTATCTTATTATTCAACATTGTCAAAATAATTAATAATATTAGTGTGATCCTCATTGTCCTTACTGTCGTGCAGCTTTATAAGAGCATAATTAAAGGGAGAACAATGGGAAGATGGTTGAAAGATCAAAAAGAGAGAAAAAAACAGGAGATCAGAACTCATAATGCACAATTGCATGCAGCTGTATCTGTAGCAGGGGTTGCTGCTGCTGTTGCAGCACTTGCTGCCTCAAATGCCATGTCTGCAGAAATAGCAGCAACCCGCCATAAGACACCTTCCAAAACATCAGCTGCAATGGCTTCAGCAGCAGCTCTGGTAGCATCTCACTGCATTGAGATTGCAGAGGAAATGGGAGCTGAACATGATCAAATCTTAGCAGTTGTCAACTCTGCTGTTAATGCAAGGACTAGTGGAGATATCATGACTCTTACAGCTGGGGCAGCTACAGGTATCAGAAAACTTTTTCAATTAATTCTAAAATTCACTTGTTTTATGATTCAGATGTTCAATAAATTCAATCTCAACCAAATTAAGAAGACACAACTTGGCTAAATGGTGCTGATAGTAATTGTGGGAAGAGATATAAATTGTCCTAGATAGAGTATTCACTCAGTCTGAAATTAAACTCAGGATTGAAAATACAAGACAAATGAATGCAATGGATCAATGATTTTCTTGAGATGTTTCGATTACCAAATGATAGAGTGCTATCTAAATTTCTAAAAAATATGCATGAGCAGCCTTAAGAGGAGCTAACACTCTAAGAGCAAGGTTGCAAAAGGGGAATGGAACTACAGCTTTTGCTTTCGTTGAGGAAATGGGTGAAGAAGGCAAAGAATCTAACATCTTAACAGCTTTGAATTTTGTGACTAGAGGTGGAGAACTTCTCAAGCGTACAAGAAAAGGTACATATGTTATAAGGATTTGTATGCAGTGTAAAACCAGTATGACATGATCCACAAAAGAGATGCAACTGGCACTGACTGTCATGTAATATTTGATTGCAGGAGCTCTACACTGGAAACAAGTTTCCTTTAATGTCAATTCAAATTGGCAGGTAAAAAGAAAAGCAGGAGATATTTTTACGAAGTGACTAAACTGAAAAACTACAAGCAATTAATTGAAGCAATTCTCAAGTATAAGAGGAAATAAATACCACCTTTAAGTGAGAAATTCTAAATAAAAACTATCTTCAAATGAGAAATACTTTCAGAGAGTTCAACTACAAATGAAAAGGACACAAGACTTCTTTTTTTCTGTATTTTTTTCCTCTTAAAAAATATCTGCTAAAATTTGATTAAAAACAGGTCGTAGCCAAAATGAAAAGCAAGCACATGGCAGGAACATTCACAAAAAAGAAGAAGTGTAAGCAGCTTCAAAACCATAACTTCTAGGTACCTTCCTCTCTTCCTGTCCACTGAGTTTAGCCATACTGTTATTACAGGTGTAGTCTCTGGAGTATTCATTGACATCCCAGCATGGCCGGGAAGGGAGAAAGAAGACAGCAATGCACAAAGAGCTTACTTCGGGATAAAAACAGCTGAAAGAGTAATAGAGTTTGAATGCAGAACTAAAGGTGAAAAACAGATGTGGACTGAAGGGATTCAGCATGTACTGAATTGCCGTGCTAATATAAAATCCGAGTCATATTTTGATTGCTGCAAAAACTAGACCTTGACTTTTGTAAAGTGATTAACAAGAAGAAATGTATATTTCTGAGACTTCATTGGCAAGTAATAGTATCAAGCAAAATGTAAATGCACTTATAACTATTGTTACAATCATATACAGAGCGGCAGGAAGGGTGGGGATCTACTGAATGAGATTGGCATGGGCATAAACCAGCATGTGCCATTTCTTATAAGAAAACAGATATTTCAAAAAACACAGCATTCCACAACAAAATTGTTAAATAGATTCAGTCAAGCAGCTACCATGATACTCTGATCACTCCAGTTCCCTGAGAAAATCAACATTATCAACAAAGACCTGCAAGGAGGGATGAAAGCAAGTTATGTGGTTAACAATCATCCAAGTGAAAAATAATAAGAAAGAAAACCTCAAAGTATCTATGTTAAGTTTATTGCTTCATGTTAAAATCTACCATGCACAAGTGGCTTTGAAATAATCTACAATGGATGACTGACATTGAGATAGGTAGAAGTTTGACCTGTTGTTTTAAATCTAGCATCATTGGCTATTATGGAAACTAAGATGTTCCAATATAAATGTCATTGCTATAGCATAAAAATAAGCTCCACGATATTTGTGAGGGAACTAATGCACCTTTGTTGCTCTATCAATGCCAAACTCAGAAATGATATCTAGACTTCCATGCAAAGGTTAAACACGTAAAGCTTTTTAAACCTGTTCTTGGTCTATAAGACAGTATGATTGATGCTGAACCCATATATGCTTTTTTCTCCTAAATTTGCTCACTACCTATTACAAGTTTCCATCGTCCAGAAACCACATAGTCTAGAGGACATTTTAAATGGTTATAAAAGAAAACCATATGTCAGCAGCGATATTTGTGAAAAGCCCAATAGGAAGAAGATAGTGAAAGTTCAAGATAAAACTCCAAATTAAAAGACCATACTGATTTCCATCCGTCAGGGTCCAAACATGCAGTGATCTTGGTATTGATCCCTGGAAGAGGTCCAGGTTCAAGAATGATGTCTCCTCCACATAGTTTAATTGCTTCTGCACTCTTATAGACGTCATTCGTGCCTATTGCAATCTGATAAAAATATGACGTTATGAGCATTCAGTAGAATCACATAGAAAAATCCTGATAAGGAGACACCAGTATTGTGAGTAGCAATGGTAGGCAGAACTTAACATAGACGCTATACAAACTAAATTATTGAACTATGTAACAAGATAAAGAATTCACCTGTGCATAGCCATTTCCTTTGTCATATTCTGTGATCCCATAGTTATATGTCAGTTCCAGCACGGCATTCTTATCTTCTGGACCATACCCCATAAAACCTACAGTATACTGAAAAGTTATAATGACAAACTTTTATTAGGGTAGTGTCTGATATGCCTAAAGATAAACATAAGGACAGGGTGAAAAGCTTTAGTGAAAATGCAGTTAACTTCATAACATGGACAACTTATTACAGACACAAAGGAAAAACAACAAACAGGAAAAAGTTGAAAAAGAATTTATGTAATTTGTTGTTAACAGGAAGAAGGTGTAAAATTACCTCCGATTCTGGGTTATCCCTTTTGCGGAGAAGTTGCATGCCAAAGGCCTTCATTCAGGAAAGACTAGTATCAGAGCTTGAGGTAGTTTTATATTGAAGAAACTGTCTCTAATTTTAAACAATCTAGCAGCTTCTGACAACATGCATTACAGCTTACCTTCTTGTAGAAATTAACGGAGCGATCAAGATCACCCACCCTAAGCATCACTTGGCACAGTGGCTCGGGTGTAGGCCCTCTCTGCAAAAGCTCAAATTTATAACCGTCTGGATCTTCAACAAAAGCAGTTATTGTACTTCCACCTTTAACAAGTCGAGGTTCTTTAGTAACTCTGCCCCCCTTTGCCTTCACAAGATTTATTGTCTTGGCAACCTAAGTTGACAAGGTCAAGTGCAAACATAGCCATAATTAAACTTAACCATATAAGATTTCAATGAGGTGCAATGCTAAATGTAGCTGAATAGAGTAACCCTGGATGCATATCTATTCTTCTAAAAGACATTTAGAATGTCCAGTTCAAAATGTATATAACTTAAGGAAGCAATCCTTTAGGCTTCTGTAATACTGTCTAGTCCCTTTTTGAAAATTTTTCAATTAGATTAGATGCTTTGCCACATGTAATGCACAGCCACTTTCAATATTATTAGTTGTAATTAGAAGCTTTAAGAAAGAAGCACTTACATCCTCTACTGCAATGCCAAAATGGCCAAATCCATTTCCAATGTTGTACTTGTCAACTCCATAATCTGCATAGATTACAAAATTAAGACCCCAACAGGAAAAAAAAAAAAAGAATATCTAAAATCATGAGTGATGACCACAAAATATTTTAGTGCATGAACAACTACGCCAGTGAATACTTGATATAAACACATAGAGGAGGGATAACAACTTACTGTAAGTAAGTTCAACAGTAAAATTAGAATCTTCAGGTCCATATCCAAGAAAAGCATTTGTATATCTTTCCTCTGGAATATCACGCTTTCTTAACAACTTCATCCCCAAGCATTCAGTATAAAATCTGTTCATTTCTGAAGTCTTACAGACCCAAAATTGCTGGAGTAAAGAATTGTGGATATATGAAAAAGAAAATAGGCATACTTTATTGTCTTTTCCAAATCACCAACACGGTAAACAACATGCAGCAATCTTCTTTTGTCATTGTTAACCCACTCCAATGCATTTTGATCAGCAATTGCAGTGCTCACCGGTGTCATTTTTGGAGATGTGCTAGACTCCATCACATTTCCATCCCCTCCTAACAATTTAGACGTTCTTACACCAAACAAATGAGACTCGGGGATAGCTGGATAAACAATCCAAGTCTATTAGCAGAGAAGAAAAATCAACTTCAAACTAGTATGTATACGAAGATAGATTACAGTCTCAAGTCATCAAAAACAAAAACGAATACAAGATGGTAAGAGAAATATATATATATATATATTTCATATCCTTTTCTTTTCTTGTATAACTCTATCAGAAGCATGATAGGGCTCGCCCAAAATTCAAATTTATTTGAAATTTTAGTGTGTAACCCTCTTAATTAACTCCATGGCATTGTAGAGTTCTAAAAACTCCAATAAGTATATTCTGTGTTTGTTGGCATTACGCATAAAATCCATGTAAACAAAAGACGGAAGCAATCTTCGATAAGCCCTTAGTTAGAAAATCCACCAAGATTAACAAAACTCAAATTTAGTAGAACTGAACCTAACTGTGTTAAAGCCAAACAAGTACATAAAAATCAAGACACATCATATTCTACATTTCTCTCTCTTGGTTTTCTCAGCATCAAACCGTCAAACTTTAACATTTGGATCATTTACAGAGGGCATATACAGATAAACTTACCAGCACCGAGTTGAAAGAGAGCAAGTCTTCGAGAAGGATTGTCATCGCTCCTGTTACTACTGCTTCCATTCTGCAGAGAAGATAGCTTCAAAGAGTGCGAGTTAAAAGGAGATATATTCTTTTGCGTCGAGAGACAGAGAGGAGAGAAAGAGGATGAAGAAGAAGATGACAGTGGCAGCAACGTTAGCATTTTTCGTTGCTCTTTCTCCCTCTGTATTGTCTTGGTGTGCGTTCCCTGTTCGTTTACCCCGCCATGTTATCCACTTGCAGATTGAAATAGATACAAATGGAAGGTCCTCTCAGCCCATTTTCCTTTTTCTACCAGTCCGGTTTGGCCCAAAATCTAATCAAGCGTCGTTGGGCCCTGTTCGTTCCCATTATTATTATTATTATCACTTAAAATTGTAGAAATGAACGTATTTGCAGCCTGAAGTGATATCAATAATTTATAATGTCCAACTGAAAAAAGAAAAAAAAAAAAAAAAAAAAAGGATAATTTAAATTAACACCAGATCACCTGTATAGAGAGACATGATTTTGGCGTCACACGTGCTTTGGTTGGGATATTGTTGTTTTCCTTTTTTTATATATAGCAGGTGCAGTAGACAGGGAAGATAAGTTTTACAGCGAGGACACCCTATTACTAGGACTCATTCGATCCGACAGTTCTGCCACGTGTCCAGTATGCATTATTAACCCGACCACAACCCATAGATATTAATAAATAACTTTTAATAAATAATAAAAACAAGAAGCTGACTTTTGTTAAATATGTTTAATTATACTTAATTAATATAAACAATTCTTAGTTAGTTTTGTCTCCCTTGTTAATTACATTTTTTGTTCTTATATGTATAATTATTGCTTTGCCATTGTGCAAGAAAATCATTTTCATTGGACGAGCCTTTTGACTTACTGTAGAGCATCTGTACTTTTTAATTTTTATGTAGATTCTGAAAATTGCCGATGTAAGATGGGATCAACATGTGAAGTCATTATGAGCAAAATGAATGGATCAGTTGTTTCAGATTTAGATTATTAATTAGTAATTAGCAATTGAATGGTTGTAGGTTGAGATATTAATCCCAATTAGTAATTAAATTTACAGCTGTGAATGTGATAAAGTTGAATATTAACTGTTTGAGGGTCAAATAAGCTATGAAGATGGTGTTGAAAATGGGAACGATGAAGAAGACAGCACATTATATAGTGCAAATGATGACATTTTGTATTATTATAACTTTGGATGAGCGGTGGAATCTGAAAGAATATTTAGGGGATAAATTTTCTTTTCACAATTTAGGAAGCGAAATTGAAATAATTCCTTTTTTTTATAGGTGAAATATAAAATTTTATATGTTTATAAGATAATTAAAAAAAAAAAATTTAAAACTAAGAAGCTGAGTTTATTGCTGGTCACCTCATAATTCCGCCATTGTCGCTGATAATAGAATGTGGAAAAGCATTCCAAAACACTAAAAAGGAATTCAATGATGAACCATAAGCTTTTTGAGTATGAAAGTATAATCATAATAAACTTAGTAGGGTCACATTGAAATAATTAATTGTAGAAAATGGAAGTTGAAATCATTGGAAAAGGAAAGCCAACGCACTTAATGTTATTGTCAATTCAGGTTTACATCATATTATATATGTTGATTAAAAATCAAAAATTAAAAAAAAATTATCCTTAATTTTGGCATATTTCACACTTCCTTTGGTTTATTGTAGGGGCAAAATAGGTTAATTTATTTATAAAGGCTTTTTTAAAATTAAAAATCGTCTAATGCGATTTGAGGTTTAATCATAGTTAAGACTATTTGTTTCTCTCTGCAAATGTATTTAGTGATGATTGAACTCAATTTGAGGCACAATCTGTATATTATAAAAACTTCTTCAATTTTATAACTTTGATTTCTTAATTATTAGTTTAAATATCAAATTAAGTGTCTTATAGAATTTATTTGGTGGGTATATATATATATATATATATATTAACAAATAGGGCTTTGTCTTTTAAGTATTTAACAGGATGACATGAACTTTCATAAGTGAAAGGCACAATAATGTAGTCAACGGCTAGTGGGTTTCCAGGTAATTTTGCTAATAAAATAATGCAAACGTGCGTGATTGCGCGCAATGGATCACTCACAAATCACAATAAATAGTTTTTTATTTTCCAATATGGTGTGAATAATTATTTTGTGGTTTCAAAAAAAAAAAAAATTATTTTATTAATATATATATACACATATCTATCTTTTCTTAAGTTTAATCTATTTAAATGTTTTCTTGTAAATAATTATTGACGGGAGGTAGCCCGTGAAGATTTTATCTGATAGGGGCTCAAGAACTCACGATCTCGTGGATTCCTCAATCCTCTCATATGTTTTTTTGTCGTTGTTGAGTTAATACTTTTAGAATTTTAATGACCACTGAGAGTTAAAAAATCAAATATATTCCTTTATCTTTAACGAGTTAAAAAAACACAGATAGACGGACAGTAAGCCAGTGCTTATATATATCATCATTGTCCTTTCGCTCAGCAAAACTTAACCTTTCTTTACCAGTAAAGTTTGATATATAGAGAGATGGCGAAGATAGCCTTAGGATCTAGGCGGGAGGCCACCCAGCCCGACTGCATCAAAGCCCTTATCGTCGAGTTTATTACAACCTTCCTCTTTGTCTTTGCCGGAGTTGGATCAGCCATGGCTGCTGGTCTGTACATATTGCATTTTCAAAGCTTTGATCTTTTTTATTAAAAGATTATATATTTGATGCCTAATTTATTTGCATGTTTGATTGTGAAGAACAGATAAATTAGTGGGAGGTCCTCTAGTGGGCTTGTTTTTTGTGGCTGTTGCCCATGCACTTGTTGTGGCCGTCATGATATCAGCCGGGCACATCTCCGGTGGCCATCTTAACCCTGCAGTTACTCTTGGCCTCCTTTTTGGTGGTCACATCACCCTCGTCCGATCTATTCTTTACTGGATTGACCAATTATTAGCATCTTCAGCTGCTTGTCTCCTTCTCAACTATCTCACAGGAGGCTTAGTAAGTCCTTAGTACTATAATTAATTAATTTATATATACATACACACACGAATCGTAGCCCTTTGCATTTATAGTAAATTCATAATTATAAATTTTATTTGTAAACGCAAGTCTTTTTTTAAAAAAAATTGCTGCATTGTAAGTACCTTTTATTGTAATATTTGAAAAAAAAAAGAAGAAAAACTCATTCTTTCTCTCTACAATTGCAGGCCACTCCAGTGCATACACTGGCAAGTGGGGTGGGGTATCTTCAAGGTGTGGTATGGGAGATTATATTGACATTTTCCTTGCTGTTCACTGTCTATGCCACTATTGTGGACCCAAAAAAGGGTTCCATTGATGGGCTGGGCCCAACACTGACTGGGTTCGTAGTTGGGGCTAATATCTTAGCCGGTGGAGCATTTTCTGGAGCATCCATGAATCCAGCCCGATCTTTTGGGCCAGCTTTGGTGAGCTGGGACTGGACTGACCACTGGGTTTACTGGGTTGGACCCCTTATTGGTGGTGGGCTTGCTGGGTTCATCTATGAAAATTTCTTCATTGTAAGATCTCATATTCCAATCGCAAATGTTGAAGAAAATTACTGAAGTACCGACTCTTTTTCAATGTATTACATCCTTGTGTATCCTTTTGATATGTCATATTTATGTGTGTGACATTTTGTTGGATGTACTTAGTGTGTTTATTTTGATAAATTATGTGAATTAATCAATAATTTTGAATATTATTTATCATTAGATCTTCCATTTTTATATTTTGGCTTTTACTTGCTATTTTTTCAATTATTTCCATCAAATCAAATTGAATCTACCTCATGCCTGACTATTATGCAAGCAAAATGTAATATGCACTCTATTTTAAGATGGAGTGATCATAGTTCAATTTGGTTCGATTCAAAGGTTTTATACAAATTAAAATAAACCAAATCTATGAATGCAAAATAGTTTGGTTTGGTTGAATTAACTTTTTGGTGTATAAAATAATGTAGAAATAAAAATAAAGATAATAACCCAAATAGAGAAACGCTACAGCTAAGCAGTAGTTGGGAGGGTATTTATGTAAATCAGGTAATTCCATGGACCCCCCCTAAGCTGTAAAAGATGGTAACAATACTTATGGGCAGTTTGAAAGCCGGATTAAAGGTTTCTACTTTACATATAGAATTGTACAATGCATTAATTGTTGTCGTTGGACTGTACCTTATAGGGTTTCGAATGGAAGGTAAAATGAAAACGACAATACAGCCTTTAATTCGATTTCGATCACTCTAACCTAATAGAATAACTGCACTCAACTAGCATCTTTGGTGTCTTGTCTTTTCTTGTCGTTTCTTTTATGTTTTCACCTTTGCCTGCTATTCTTATGTGGAAGTATAAAGGTTTTTCTCCCTCTAGTAAAACGTGCTTTCTCAATATTGAACTTATTTTTACTGTGGTAGAGATTGATATATATATATACGTGTGTGTGTGTGTGTGAATAAGAAACATTGGATTTCTGAATCCCATTGTTAAATTTATGAATTAACAAAAAATATCACTAAAGATTTTTAATTTTATTGGTTAAAAAATAAATATAATTTAATTTTGATTGATTATATTAATTTTCTACTAAAATTTATATTATATTAGAAGGTTTAACCTAATTCAAAATAGAAGTTTTAAATTCTATTAATAAGTTTAATCTAATTATAAATGATAAGATTAGTTTTTTTGTTTTAAATATTGAATCGTGATTCTATTAAAATTAGAAAAATCGGAGGGAGCCCATAAGTGACATATTGCAAGTTAGATAAATTTTTAAAGATGATATAAAAATCATAAGTTATACTATTAAATCAACTTATAAGTTATTAACGCCATACTCAATTTTTATTTTTTATTATTATAGAAGTATATAAGTTTTTATGAATTAATATATTTATTAATTATATTAATTTTTTATTTGAATCTAATTCATATTAGAAAGTTTAATTTAATACAAAATAAAAAATTATCTCCATTTTAATAAAAAATGTGTCCTATCAAATCCATATATATACACACACACTGAGCTCCCAATCACGACTGAATCAGAATAACATTGTGGACTATACAGTATGGTAACATTTTCATTTGAATAACATTCATTTAAATTGGTAATAATTTTTATGGCAGAGAGAGCTTGAAGTCAAAATTTTTATTTTTTACAATTTTTTATGAAAAGTCCAATATGATTCTATTGGTGAAGAGATCGAAGTTCAATTATTTTTAGGAGATTAATATTTAGTCATCGATCATATATATATTACATATGACATGAAATGACAATAAAATATATAATAAATTATTTTAAGTAGGCCATTGGATATGTAAAAGAAAAAGGAAATTGCAAATTCTTGGATTGACAAGGGAAAAAAAAAATTATTGATCGATTAATATATTTTTTAATTATCTATTGAGAGGGATTTGCTCTGCGTTTCTTCTCTACCCATGAAGGAGATAGGACAGGACTCATCTCATATTCCATGATCGCCTTTGTCTTTGAATAATTTTCTTCTGTATTGTAATTCAAACACATTCTCTCTTCCTGCATAACCTTAACTCTCCATACCTTGAAGTTATGATCCAAACTTGCACTATATACTAAAAATCCCATCACAACCTTGTCGATCTCCAAACAAACAGACAAGCATCTAACTGGACCTCGATGCCCTTCTAACACGGCTAAACATTCATGGAAATAACTTCCTTCTTCTCTCCGCCATACTCGAATTGTTGTGTCCTCTGATCCACTAAATATCAACTTCTCAGAAGCCGCTAGACAAAGAACTGCAAATCGATGTCCTTGCAAAAAACCACCATGATTAAACCGGCCAGAAAATCTCTCTTTCTCCCAAAAATTTATCATACCATCAGAAGATCCTGAATAAAGAAGGCAATTACTGGATGTTGAACTTATCGCCAAGGCATTAACAGGAGATTGTTGGAATTTTAGTATCATAGTGAGAGTATGAGAATTTTCTCCATAAACTCTCCTCCATATTTTAACTGACCCGTCTAAAGAGCATGTAAAAACATACCCATCATCTTGATTCACCAGTATTGCATTTACATAATCTTCATGAGCTAAAAATGTGTCTACACATTTTTTATCCGAAACCCTCCAAACTTTAACTGTTTTATCATACGAACCAGCATATAAAAGCCCCTCTGCATGATAATAAGCCATGCAAGAAACACAACCTTTATGTTGATGTGTGTTTGACCTAGAGAAACGAAGAAACGAACTTCTTTTGGGTAATGACGATATTTTTGTTGCTTTAAAATTCTCAGAAACTGTAAAATTCCAAATTCGAATCCTACGATCTTTATGAGCAGAGAAAAGCACATTACCATGAGCTAAAACTGCACGAACTTGACCAGAACTAGCCTTTAAATATCCCCGTTCGAGGCAATCCGGTTGCCTCCATGCACGTATACGCTTACTTTCAGAGCCAGTAAAAACAACTCCTTTTGAGACAGAAATGGAGAAAATGTTGCCTTCGTTGCGATGAAGAGAAGCTATACAATGGTAGAGAAGAGAAGGAGAAGGGCTGCGGAGAGGAGAAAGTGTCCATGGCGATCCAGGACTCATTGGAGGTATGAGAGTAAGCTTGGTGGTGTTAGAAGGTCTTGGGGGGCTAAATTGGAGTTCTTGATCAGTCATTTCTTGAGCTTGATGGGATTTTATGCCAGGGAGAGTAGTAAGGGGTTGCATTGCATTTCCCTCTTCTGTAGACATGAAGTAATTCAGAGTCTTCTTATGGCCATTGAAGTCCATGGCATCTCTGTAAAGAGAGACAATGGGTTGCCGATGATATATAGCTGGACAAAACTTGCTTGGGACAGGAGGCATGTTCCACATTTATGAATAAAACCAATTAAATTCAAGATTTTCTAAAAAGTATTTTAACTTTAATTTACATAAAAAAAATCTGAAAAATATAGAGTTTTTATTATTAAAAAAATGGTTGAACGAAGCATCTATACATATATATTAAGAGGGATTTTTTTTTTCATGTTTTTTTATTAGTAATAATCACAATAATGCTACAACAAGTACATGGTTTTGATCAATAAGTATATTATTAGTCCATTAAATTATTTAGAAATAAATAAGATTACAAAAAAATGATAAATAGTGGTCGAGAAAAAAAAGGCAATTTGGCACACATTGACAGGTTGAATAGGGTGAAACCTGGCCATCATCAGGTCAAAGATGAGGGATCAACATTGA
The DNA here is from genome assembly GCA_947857235.1 of Jatropha podagrica. Classification (NCBI taxonomy): domain Eukaryota; kingdom Viridiplantae; phylum Streptophyta; class Magnoliopsida; order Malpighiales; family Euphorbiaceae; genus Jatropha; species Jatropha podagrica. The sequence continues at coordinate 175,531 of CANUEP010113589.1, read as the reverse complement.
AGCAAGCACTGTCTCGCACAATGGCTAATTAACCCAGTAACCTATTGACAGGTGCTGGAGGACACATCACCATGCAATGCATATTGGACCATCTGATTCTGAACCCTCAGGAGTATATAGATTCAATAAAGAAAACAAGGCCCGCTCAATGTCTTTGTTTTGTGTGTTACCATCCCGTCTATTATCACTGGCTCCTAGGAGTTTGGACCATGTGTAGGACAGGGGGCAAATAGGGATGTCCAACCGGTGGTTCGGTTTTCCGGAAACAAAAAACCGAACTTCACCTTTTTCTTTTTCTTAAACCGAAAGGGAAATGAAATTTATTTGGAATCCAAACTTTTCGATTCGGTCTTGGTCGGTTCAGTTAATTCCAATAGGTTTTGCCTTTTGGCATAAAATCACATGATATATTGGATAATTAAATTAAGAATCGAGATTGAAAATATTTAAAATTTCAAATATTCAAATAACTGAATCAAAAACCCAAACTTAATTAATCAGATCGATTTCTCCATCCTAACCAAACTTTGCTTACCCTTAGACAAGGCAAATGAAAGTAATTCTCACATGTCGTTTCTTCGTTTCCTCATTACTCATTCATTTAATATTTATTTTATTTAATCATCCAATATTTGAAATTCAATTGTACAATTAATTCAAATTTGCACACCAATTTGAAATTTCTAATTAAGAGAGAAAGGGCTCACAGGTCTCATCTTATTAATTATAATATTATATTTCACAAAGGAACTAATTAAAAAATGAATAGAAAATAGATTCTAGTTTAGGGAAGAATCTTTATAAAGTCAAGAGTTTTAATCCGTAAAAAAACATAGGCAGTCTTGAAATTAGCCTCATATGAAAAGAACAGGAAAAATATTTAAGAAAAAAGAATTTAACTAAAGAAAAGATTTTGAATATTAATTACCAGAACAAGTGGTAGCAATGCATTAAATAATGAAGAAGGAAAATAATAAACAAGGGAGGACATATTGGTAGCAGTTGGTTATGTCAGTTAATGCAGAGAATCAAAGATGTGCACTCTTTGATCAGCTGTTTGGTTTACGGCACTGTCATCTACTGTTCAAAAAACAGTTGGGTATATTTGATGATGATGAAACAGTATTAACTGGATTTTGGTTTTTGTCGTTTGAGCTTTTCTTCGTCACAGAGAATAGAAACAAGATTTAGGCCATATTGGGCAACCATTTTTTAAATAACTTTTAACATTTTGATCGATTAAAAATTTAAATATTATTTAAAAATTATTTAATAATATTATATTTAAATTAATTTTTAGAAATTAAAATATTATTTTGTGAAAAATTAATTTATATAACATTAGTTAATAACTATCTTAATTTTACTGAACAAATTTCTAATATTGCATTTTATTTTTAAAATTTATTTTAGTATTATCGTGTGTTACAAATAATAAAAAAAAAAAACACATTAATGTTCATGATTAAAGTAAGTGGGCCCCAGGCCCAAGCACGCTTGGTCCGAGATTTGGCAGGTCCACTACAAATCCAAGTAAACGGGAAAAAGTCTTCAATGGCCCTTTTTTTTTAAACTACTTTTAAATGAAAAAAAATTATTTATATTTAATTTTTTTTGGCCAATAGGCATTATGGACAATAAATATAGAAATTAAACTTAGGACTTTATGGTCCCACAGCATGATGCTTATCATGTAAGCAAAAGGATCATTTGTTATTTATATTTATTTCATTTTCTGATTTTTGTAATGTGGAAAAATATTTGATTCGATAAAAAAAATAAAAAAGGGATGAGGTCACGCGTGCCGTCACCGTACAAAAATAATGAGCAGGATTTCTTTGAATTTTCTGATTGAGAGTCTCATCGGCTTTCCAATTTCGCTTCCAGGATGCTGATTTCTTTTAAATTTCCTATGAACAGAAGTGGAGAACAAAAGCCAGCAGCAAAGAAAGCGTGTGTGGGTAGTATTGTCAAAGATATGAGGCCGACCGACCTCACCATATCTACTTCTGGAACAACGCCCTTCCTTATTAATAAACCTTTAAAAAAAAAAAAAATTTAATTTCAACCAAAATTAATAAAAAAATAACTTTATAAAAATGACTGATAAAATTGATTGTAAATTTACGTTGGACATTTTATTTTATATTTTTTTATCGGCAAAAAGGATTTATTTTATTTTTTATTTTATTTTATATGAAGAGGGAGCCTAAGAAAATGAATTTCTTCTCATGTTGTCTTAGGATTCGATTTCTACATCAACACTTAGAGGTAAATTCCGAATAAATGAATTAACAACGTGTCGATACATAAGTTATTTTTTTTAGGATAAATACATAAATTAATTCTAAAAATAAATTCTAGTAATAAAAAATTAAAAAAAAAAATCGTGTCCATTGACCATGCAATGACTTATTAGAGGCCGCTCTTTACATATATCAGAATAAACTAATGAATAGGCAAATAATAATAATAATAATGATGATATGATAAGACCATTTTTTTTCTTAAAAAAAAAAAAGAAAATATGATAAGACCATTTTTCTCTAAAAAAAATAATAAATAAATAATGATAAGACCCTTAACCCAATACATTGTAACTGCAGAGAAACTTCAAGGTTTCTCCAATTGTGGAAAAGAAATGCCTCTGCGAGCTCTGCCTTATGCCTACTCCATTATTTTTAACCTCCTCTTCTTCTTCTTCTTTTGTTTCCCTACAAGCTATTCCCTCCATTAGTTTCTCTCAGCTCTCTTTCTCTCTTTTCAATATTCGAAAATGAACCGAGGACTTCAAGAGATCGTCCTGAAAGGCGATGTGCTTACCTTCCTTAGCCTATTTGAAGAAAATGAAAACATAATTAACCAAAAAATCCCTTCATGGTCATCAAACACGATTCTACACATAGCAGCGCTTCATGGGCATCTAGAATTGGGAAAAGAGATCGTGAAGCTCAGGCCGGAGATGGTGTCTGAGGTTAATGCGAAGATGGAGACCCCTTTGCATGGAGCATGCAGAAAAGGGAAGTTGGAGATGGTGAAGCTGTTGATAGAGACTGATCCTTGGGTGGTTTATAAGGTGAACGGAGATAATGAAAGCGCCTTGTATGTGGCTTGTGAAAGAGGGAAGCTTGAGGTGGTGAATTATCTCTTGAATTTTCATTGGTTTCTCATGTCGGAGGTTGATGGCTTGACTACTTCTCTTCACGTTGCAGCTTTAGGAGGGCATACAGGTAATTATACTCCCATGATGACCATAACGATGGTGATGTGTATATATATATAGGAAACACACCAGTCACATATAGGGAGGGAAGCGCGGTTTTCACACATCCAACTTGTAAAAACTCATTTAAAGCACATTTGATATTACTTGAATGCAATTAAGATGAATGTGAGTATAAGTTTAGATCAAAATAATTAATTTACCGAACAGACCCTAGTTTGGATTTAAAGCTAAGATATTTATTATATAAATTTTTTTAGAAATTTATTTATAATAAAATATGTTTTTCATTTTGTCTTATATTTTGGAAGTTGATTGGAGCAAATATTAATTTAGAAGAAGAGTTAGGAGTTTATGATGAACTTTGACTTTATATATTAATGATATTTTAATTTATGAATGTATGTTGTGAATTTCTAATTCATATGTGGATATAGTTAAGATGTCTTAATTAATTTTGTTCACCTAATTTATTTATGAAATATGATTTTTACAAATTCGAAATTTATTTTAATATTTCTATGATATTTACTAGTTTTATTTATTTCTCTTAGTTTATTTATGAAATTTGATATTAAATGCATAAACAGCGTGAGTTTTTACGATACTACCCTTTTAAAATACATTTGGACGTTATTTTAAACGGTTTGAACGAGCATAATATCTGCCCAATTTCAATCCCTACACGTGTACACAGTAAATTAAGGGAGTTTTGACTGAAAAGAGTTCAAAACATTTTAAAAGTGTACTTAGAAAAATGCAGCTGATTGGACCCACTCCCTCCATCCATGCAATACACAATAATAGCCGACGCAGAAAAGTAGGGAACCAATGAGAGTGTGAAACCAAGAAAACGTAGTGTAAGGCCAAAAAATGTTTGGTACTGTTCCTTTTCGTTTTTGGATGGACCTGGCACTTTAATTATCAGTGATCCGGTCATTGTTTAACCTCAATTTTCTTTTTTTCTGGTCTTTTAACATAATTTTTTTTAGTTGAATTGTTTGCAGCTGCCATGACAATCATGCTTTCACACCCTATTTTTAGGGAAATTTTCTTTTTAATTAAAATGTAATCTCTAAGTTTTTTTTTTTTCTTTCTCAGAAATTGTCAAGGAAATCTTGAAAATAATGCCAGATTTTGCATGGAAGAAGGACAAGAACGGGTGCACTCCTCTGCACTTAGCTTGCAGCAAAGGCCATCTCGAGACAACCAGAGAATTGCTAAGATTTGATACAGACCTTTCTTCTTTGCAAGACAACATTGGCCGTACACCTCTCCATTGGGCTGCAATGAAAGGCCGAGTCAGCATCATCGACGAGATTCTATCAGTAAGCCTTGAATCTGCTGAGATTATAACTAACAATGGTGAGACAGTCATTCATTTGGGAGTTAAAAACAACCAGTTTGATGCTGTAAAGTACCTGATGGAGACTCTCAACATCACAAAGCTTATTAATAAGCCTGATAATGATGGCAATACTGCTTTGCATCTAGCAACTGCTGGAAAACTTAGCACTGTAAGATTCTTTTTTTTTTTTTTCCCTCACCTATAACTACCTTTTAAGCATGACAGTGATTTGGTTTCGCGATTTGGTTTCGCGATTCTTGATTGTCTCTGCGCCAAAAGTGTTTTTTCATCGATCGAAACCCTAATCTTGCAGTATCCTTTGCTCTTTTGATTTGATTTGATTTGAGAGCAGATGGTGAGCTACCTACTGAAAATGAACGCCGACGTGAATGTTATAAACCGCAGGGGACAAACTGCACTAGACGTAGTTGAGTCAGACGTCAGCAATTCTGGTGCGCTCATGATTATACCAGCAATACTAGATGCAGGAGGCAAGAGAGGTGACCAAATGCCACCAATTTCCAAAGAACTTCAACAAATACAAAATATAGGAAACACCTCTAATAAGGTACAAATTTCATCTCCAAATCCTCCCAATCACCATCGCCACCACCGCTGCAACCGTCGCCGCCGGGAAAAGCAGTTAGAAGTCCAAAGCGAAGGTCTACGTAATGCACGTAATACAATTATTATTGTCGCAGTTCTAATTGCCACCGTCACATTCGCAGCCGGCATAAACCCGCCTGGTGGGTTTAACCAAACTACGGGAAAAAGTATAATGGGGAAGCATACTTCTTTTAAGGTATTCGTGGTATGTAATATCCTAGCATTGTTTCTGTCACTAGGGATTGTTATTTTCCTAGTCAGCATTATCCCTTTTCGACGAAAATCGATGATGAAATTATTGGCAGTGACACATAAAGTGATGTGGGTGTCCACGTCATTCATGGCGGCCGCTTACCTTGCCGCCATGTGGACAATATTGCCACATGGGCAGGGGTGGGGTGCGGCGTGGGTTTTGGTGGCAATGGTGGGTATAGGAGGAGGAAGCACAATGGCAATTTTTGGGGGTTTAGGGTTTTTGTTGACCAAACATTTGATTAGGAAAGGGGAATGGAGACAAAGAAATAGGGAAAAGAGAAAAAATGAAAGCCCAAGTAGCAGCATTAGTCGCTTAGAAGAAATGAAGGTTATTAAAAGAGGTAGTTGTGAGACTACTAGTAATTCAGATGTTGATAGCTCTGACCAAGGTGGTTACCACTTGTATTAATTATTTAATTAGATTTAGTTAAGTAGTAATTATGTAGTTCTAGAGTTAATTTCTTGGTTAGATACGTAGCCTTGCTAATTAGTTTGCTTCATTATCATTAAATGTTTATATCAGCAATAAGACTGTCTCGTTTTGAATGTTTTTAGTGTTCTGTAACAAAGCGTTTCAATTAATTTTTAGATATTAAGATAGCATTTTATAAAAAGTTAATTTATATAACGTTGATTTTTAGCATTTTATCAAAACTACTCGAACAGTTAACCGCTATTAAAACAACTAATTTGACAAGTAGACACTAAATAAGTTAATAACGTAATATGACAGTCGACTGAGTTAAATATTAATTAGTTAATTATGTTCTTGTATATTGATAGATTATGCTTTTACTATTTGTGTAGCTCAATTTCTAATAAATTTAACCATTTTTCGGAAAGTGGATTTTTTTTATTAACGTGCGAATGGAAAAAAAAATTAAATATCTCCTAATTGCATTATTTAATTAGTTTTATTTGTGAAATTATGTGATAAATAAAAATCATATCATTGTTTTTGTGACGATCTGCTGTGCACTTGCTAAAACTAATACGTAAATAACCAACTTGAGAGATTAGTAATAAAATATCAAAACAAGTCAAATAGGCAATGGGGAAAGATTGAAGCGGCAATTGATAGATTCTTTTGCTGAAAAACAACACGAAGATGCAAGTCCATATGTCAGCATCATGATGTAGAAACAATTATTAAATAATTAATAAAAAATTTGAAGCTAATTAAGATCATCATCACACATTTGATGTTTGTCTTTTGTAGTTGCCATCTTCACCTGCAGTTGCAAACCATTGAACCGTTCTCCTTACTATAGGTAACCAAAGCTTCCTTTTCTTATCTTCCTTATTTTCACTACTCCTTGGCAATATTTCCAATTCTTTACTTTTATTTCTCTTCGTATTTAACTCTTTAAATCTTGAACAAATTGTAATTTCAGACATTGATCTCTTCTCTCCAGGATTAATTGTTTTCGACGGATATGTTTCCTCTTTATATGAACTTGAAAAAGAATTGCTTCTTTCACCGCTACAAATCTTGGATTGATACAACCTTTTCCTCTCCAATATTTCTTCTTTGATCTTTTCTATGTCTTCATTCATTGACAGAATACTACTGTTATAGAATCTTGAATTGGAAAATCTGTTGCTTGAAATAGCACTAAGCATTTCAGAGTTTAAAGAAAGCAAATCCGAAGAGTTAACATCACTCCACCGATTCTTGATAATAACATCAGAGACGATAATTTTATGCTTGAATTTATGCAAGAACTTCTGGTTATTATAGTCATCACTTTCCTGATCAGCAAGTAACAATTCTTGTTTGTTGTTGCTGCTTCGAGAGCTGCTTAAAAGATTAAATCGTGATGAGCTGTGACCGTAATCTTCCTCTCTTTGAATAAAAAGCTCAAGATTCGGATCATCAGTTAAATTTGAAGGATTAAATAGCTGCAAGTCTCTATTAGAATAGCTGAAACTCTTGAGATCGATGTCAGGGTCGAATTTGTACCTGCAAAGAGGGCAGCTAGAGTGACTTTCAAGCCATTGGTCGATGCAGTTCTGGTGAAAGGCATGCTTGCATTTAGGTAATAATCGAAGAATTTCGGTTTCTTCGAATCTTGATAAGCAAACTGAACACTCTAAGCCTTTTTTTGATCCTTTTAGCGAAGAAAACCTGAAGAAAGGAAGTGAATCAATTACGGCTCGATCAATGCCCGAAAATCTTGACCTTGACCGAATGAGAGCATTCAAATGTTGGTTATCTCTGTCGTTATGATCATTTCGGTTTCTATGACAGAATTTTGCATAAGCAAGAATAAGAAATGTTACAGAAAGCATGATTGAGGTTATGCCAACGACCGCAGCAAGACTTGGACGTAGTGGTTTGAGGACACCTGAATAGGAATTCGGGTTCGATGGACTTTGAGCTTTGACATGGAAGAACAGGAAAAGAATTACGAGAGAAAGTACTCTGAATTGATTACCCATAGGAGATTAGGCTACAGACACACACCTTGCTGTTGCAATTTCTGAAGTACATTCATATGCTTCTTGTATAAACGGAAACTGTGGAACAACAGGACCTATATATACATATATATTATTATTTTTTTTCTTTTTTAAATTAAGCTTTTATTGTTTGTCTTTTTTAGCCTTGTTTTTATCAGTTTTAATCTTAATCATGTCTGATTATCGTAACATAGGTATTCAAATCATAAAATGATTATCTGCTTAGCCCATGACTAATTGACTGATCATGAACAAATTATATATTCTGGTCTTGATTAATTCGATAACTTATTATTTTTATTGTATCTAAATACTAGTAGACCTGAAAGTACTAAAATTACTACAAAATAAATTTAATTTACTTCGAAATCAAACTAAAAGAGTTTTTGCTGTGATCCCAAAAGACAAAGGAAAGTGATCCCTATCACTCTATCAGTCTCAATGAGGGGAAAAGTTTCCGTCCCATGTTGGGCTTCCAGTTGTCTGCACGGTCAATGGGTTTTTTGCGGTCCAATTTGATCAAGTAGGTTCAATTATAATTAAGTACTGGGCCTAAAAGCAAAAGCAAAAGCAAAGCCCATATAATATGAAAATAGAAGGAAGGGTCCCACAAAAGACAGTGCACCGCGTCCGCGGCAGGGAAGCGCGTAACCATCGACCAACTGTAGTAAGAGCTTAGTTTTGACGCAACCATACCACTTCGTTTTCTGAACGAGATTCTCCTTCAATTCCTATATCTAACTTATTGTTCTATCTCATCCTCGCTTGAGCTGCTTCAATTCTCTCTGTTTCAATCAAGCAAAGCCAAAGATGTCGTGGCAGCAGTATGTTGATGAGCACTTGATGTGTGATATTGACGGCAACCACCTCAGTTCTGCTGCTATCATCGGACAAGACGGCACCGTTTGGGCCCAGAGCTCTACCTTTCCTCAGGTTAGTTTTCTTCTTCATTTCTCCGATCTGGCTGCCTTCACTTTTTAGTTCAGTCTTTCGATGAAATAGATAAGTTTGGAGATTACTGGTTTATTTTTCGTGGGTTTGAATTGGTAAATCTTCGTAGAAGTTTTTCATTTTTTTGTGTGAACTAAAGATGGCTTTTTTAAGTTTTTACTTTAAAAATGTAAAACGACTGGCAGTTGGCAAGCCTGATCATCTGTTTCCAATATATAACCATGTACTGACTCCATTTGCATTGTATTTCGTTTTGGCACTATAGTTTACAGCTGAAGAAGTAACCGGAATTATGAATGATTTTGCTGAACCTGGAACTCTTGCACCAACTGGCCTGTTTCTTGGTGGCACGAAGTACATGGTGATTCAGGGTGAACCAGGGGCTGTTATACGAGGAAAGAAGGTGAATGCATTCTTCCCCAGTACATGTTATACTTGCATATGTAGTCATTTTGCCATCTCTCTTCCATTTATTTACTGAAACAAAAATTGCATGCTTATATATTGGAGAATAGCCAATTAGCATTCTTAACCAACTCCAGAGAATAATTGGATAAGAATCTATTTAGGCAGCAATGTTATATCAATTTACTTATCTTTAATGGGAATTGACAGTAAGCTAAATCTTGATAGATTGATAGGCAAAACAGGGGATTGACTCCCATTTCATTTATGGGATTGCGAAAAAGTTATTTAGTGTAAAGGTTATTCCTTTGGAATGTTGTCTAGTTGGTAACTGATGAAGTATGGAGAGCGGGGTAATTTTTAGTGTAAGACAATGTTGTGAACTCATGTATTACTAGCGTTGAAGAAATGTTTTTTCATATAGAAAGATCGGTTTCTGATGTTTTATGTTGCTTGTTTCTGTTCGCCAAACATTATATATCAGGGCTCTGGTGGAGTAACTATCAAGAAGACCAATCAGGCTTTGGTAATTGGCATATATGATGAGCCTCTAACTCCTGGTCAATGCAATATGATTGTGGAAAGGCTTGGGGATTATCTAATCGAGCAGGGCCTTTAGTTTCTTAAGTATGCCTTTCTATTTCTTTTATTCTTTGAGAAAAATGGTTTTTAAGTTTGGAGGCTTGCATTTACCTACATGGATTGGATATTATTACAGTTGAAGGTGTTGGGATCTACGAGCACTAGAAAACTTGGTTTCTGCTGTATCGAGTATATGTATTTGTGACTCCGGATAGAGCTGTGTCAATTCATAAAGAAAAAATGATGTCTTCCTGTTATATTTCTGTATTTTATTTTTAAATTTAAATCACTTTGCAATGTTATAATACTGGCATTAGAAAGCTGAGATGAGACCTTGGAGTTGCTTATCTATTTCAGTACCACGAATTATAGATGCAAATAGTTTGAGTGCCATCCCATTTCTGAATTTCACAAACAGCAACAAGGAAAACATGTTGAATCCCATATAAATAATGGCGTCAATTTTATATATGAAAGCTACATGAGAATCTAAATGAAGTTGAAAATAATAACTACCCAATGAAATAGGGGAAGAGCGAACTGTATTCAGAGCCCATATATAAGGATGTAATGCCTGTTTATTCATTCACTAAATAAGAGAAGAAGAGAAACTACTCTATTCTATTTGGTAGGCTTACCTAATCACTAATAAAAACAAAAAACAAAATTGGCAGGTCAAATTCCACATCATCTAATATTATATGCCTTATGATCTTTGTTATAAGTTTTTCACACTTGTACCAAAAAGCTCAGAATGCATACCGGTAGATGGCATCTGCTACACCATCTTCGTCGTTGCTGCCGCCAATTATATCAGCCACAGCTTTTGTCTTTTCTGAGCCATTGCTTAGAGCAATGCCTAGAGAGGCCAACTCAAGCATCTCAATGTCATTTTCCCCATCACCAATAGCCATAATCTGAAATTTAAGTAATGGGAATCAATAAGGAACAAGTTCTAAACATATGTATCTTCAATTGCAAAATTCAGAGTTTTGACCAGATAGCTTTCTCCACGTTCCATACTTTCATATTTGTTTCTTTGCTTTATCATTTTCATAATACCTAAATGTCATTATATCTAATTGTTAGATGCCTCATCTCTCTTAATAATACCCTAGCATGAAGATTTGAGATCACCTTGCAAATATAAATTGTCCGAGTAGAAGATTTTCATTATTCACAAGACATTGGTTATTTTTCTGTTGTTCACCAGCATGGACCATAAGGCAGACAATAGAAGCAAGATAACAACTCCAACTCTCATAACTCATAAGAGTTCTTTTTTCAGTTAAGGAAAATTAGAAAAGAATAAAAAGCAATTTGTATATTCAGCCATACCTCCTTTGCAGTGACACCCAAATGATCAAGCAGCATTTGGACTCCACTCCCTTTTGATGTTCCTCGAGGGACAATTTCAAGCATGTCGGGAATAGCTTGGATAACATTGGCACGATCCCCAGTTGCTTCTGACCAGTATGGTCGCAATAAAGAAGCCACTCCCTCAGCAGTGTCTAAAAAGAGCAGCTTCTGCAAATCCAAAAGATTGGATGAGTAAAAAAAAAGAGGGAGAAACACCTATAAGTATCTAGCACCAATTTCTGAGAACACTCAGGTTAGAGATCAGGATCAATAAACAAATTCAAAGGGGGGTAAACAATCTAAGTTAATCCCCCTAAATAAAGATGTTCAAGCCATCTGTCGTGCTCAAACCTTTTTACCTTAATTGTTAGTAATAAACTGGTAACTTGTTCTTTCCCTCTTTGTTGGTTGCATTATAAATGTAACTACTTTGACAACATTTGCAGCTTTTTTACACAACACATCTGTACTCTTTCTATTTTGATGCTTCAGATATAGAATGAATACAAGCCCAAGTCATTGACTATACCTGTATTTCAGCAGTAGTTAGGAGGTCTTCAACTGAAGGCTTGATCTCTGCCTGAAATTTATTTATTTTTTCATTAATCATGCGCATCCATGCAAAGGTTGCTCAGGTAATACAAGGTTATTGTTGCCAGAAAAGCACCTTTGGCTCATGATATATGGTATGTAATGATTCAACAAGAGGATGATCAAACAGCGTTAAGCAATGGTCATTGCTGAATGCAATAAGAGGAACCTTGTGCTCCCAAGAGTAGAGGCATGCCTGCAATTATGAATTACAGCCCAATCAACAATAAGAAAGTTTGATAATACAGCACATGCTGGTTACAAACCTATTAAACCCAAAGCGAAGACAAACAATTTTGGATAGGTCTATTGATTATCGTTAACAGCACAGCATATGATGGACTTTTGGCATGGGAAGAGGGGATGAAGTCAATGAACTTCTGGTTAAAATAGTCTTGTCCACAGCCACTAGTATTCCCATAGAGGGTAAAGCCTGTTGCTAAATTAAAATAGAAGTCATTTAAGAATTCCAGATGAAAGCATTCAGCAGAAGCAGCAAATGAAATGAACTTTTTAAGCCAACAATTTGGTCTCGTGAAACAGCAATCACAGAGCAATCTCCCCATCAACCATGTTACAAACATGAAATTGCCACAGAGCACACAGTAAGAGAGGTGGCAAACCTAATCATAGAGAATTAGGCCAATGACTGCTGCAGCGTACTACTCACCTCAGATGACACTAAAACAGGTAACTGCAAACAAATATGGAATAGAACTAAGCAGCAAAAGCTATATGCTAACAAAACTACTGTACAAAAACATCACATCCACAGACAGATGCTAAAAAAATTGCGAAAGCAGTTTATCCTATGTGTGTTTGGACATATATAAGCATCCAGGTGTTTAACATTTTTAATTTTCCATAACACCAAACAAAGTCAAAACCAGTCATAATAAAACAATTACCTCTCTGCAGACACTTAGATCTAAGTTGCTTCTAAAAATTTCCCGACCCTGTCTACCATAAACAAGCAACCCCTGAAATGAAACAATAAATTGAAATTAGATGAGCAGCTAGAGACTGAACAAAAAAAACATTAAACGAAAGCAGAAGATTATTAACTAGTTAGGGGCCTTTAGGCTTTACAGTATTTGGCAAAAAGTGGAATTTCAACATATTTCCATGAGAAAAAGAAATCAATTCCTTGACGTACGAAAAAATAATAGGAGGCAGAATGCGCACAACAAAGTTTTAAAAGGAGTAGCATCTTAAGACAAGGTGTCTGGTTATACATCAATAGATCTAAAAATACTAAGAATTGTTAGATATCTTTATAGCTTTCAGGAAGTTAAAGATAGTTGACTGGTGCTATGGCGTTTCAAACTACTGCATATCTAAACACTTCATCCCAGAATGTATTGAGTAACTAGTTTTACATACTCATCCCCTTGATTTCTCACTCATTTTAGAAATGAAAATGTTATCTAATCATTGCAAACTGAAAATTCTAACTGATCCATTTCATGCTTTAGAAACATTGATATTCATAAATTCCTCCATACAAAGTTAAACAGATCCAAACTCCTTTTGTCGCATAAAAGACTAAGATCAGTTTCCACAAGAGGGACATGGAGTGGCTTCAAGATTGAAAAAGCAAAGCTCTTTTCTTGCTTCTAGTAGCTATTGAGTGAAAGAAAGAGCAGTAGAGCACTTATCATACCACGTTCTTGGAGAACCATACAGAGACCAGCAGACCAATGTTTATAACAGGAAAATATGTTCCATTAAGTTGCATTTAAGAAAGTTTTTATGCATATGCTTTGTGATTATAGAAATCCATACAATGTTTAACAAGAACTATGCAACCAAGTTTAAGAAGGTCTCTGACAAGATCATTCAATAATATAAATCTGAAAATGAGGATTTGCGATTCCTAGTTGAGAAAAGGTAACTGCATAACAATGACAGGGAACAAGTAAGAAAGAAAAAAACCTGTAGGAAAACCCCAGGAGAGAACTCTGAGATAATGCCATCTTTACCAGCTAAACCTACCATCTTCAAAATACTTATTGCAGCAGGACGAGCCTGTTCAAGAGTTCAAATAAAAAAGTACCAACTAGAATCCTCCTCAGACACATGGCATGCTCAATTAATGAGAAAAATAATAAAGTGAAGTCATCACATAGGACCAAAATAAGTGACCACAAAATGATATTTGTAGCTATAGTTTCAAGGAAAACACAAAAAAAAAAAAAAAAAAAAAAAAAAAAAAAAAAAAGAGATGTATGGGACGGTTGAAAACATCCCAGCAATAGTTAACTGGAAAGAAGGGAGTAAGATACCGTAGTTTCTTACTTTTCCAGTTGCTATCACCACTTTCACACCCCTTGACAAAGCTTCTTTCAGAGCTTTTGCATTTGTCGAGGAAATTTGACTTTGGCTGTTCAGCAATGTTCCTGGCATTCAGGTAGACAGGAAAAATAATTTAGAATCTAACTGCTATACCCATGGATATTCAAAGAGAATGTCAAGTTGTTCTCACCATCCATATCGCAAAAGATATATCTGAATTTTGGTTTGTAGAATCGAAGACTGCCTTCTTTCTTCCTGTCTTTTAACATCATATGTGTAAGATTATCTAATTGCCAACTCTTGCATTTGTGGCACGTTATAGTCTCCAAAATAAATAAAGAATGAAGGCCTTTGAATCTATAAGCAATAATACATATTAATTACCATCCAAAATTTCTTTTTGAAGATTCACATTAGTTTCAGCATCATATGCACTCTGAATTAGTCCTTTTCCTTTCCACCCAAGACTCTTTAAAAGAAGTTCCTCCTCCTTCTCCATTTCAGCTTCAGCCTCTTCACTGATCTCATGATCAAATCCTAAAAGATGCAACAACCCATGAACCTGCATATATGTAGGACCGTTAAGGGAATGACGATGTCACCCAATCATCCTTAATTACCATGATTACATTATCTTGAGTGTTGATTTATAATTCACTTGCATATGAAGGAAAATTACCAGTCACTGGCTATTCTCATGATATTCATTAAACACTGAGGATAACCAAAAACCATAAAGCAGCAAAGCACATAAAGCATGCATATTAATTAAACAATATGATTCAATCCAGCCACCAACCAGGAGGATACGTATTTCATCAACAAGACTATGCCCTCTTTCCTCTGCTTGTCGTGCAGCTGTCTCAACAGAAATGACGATATCACCCAACATCAGCTGCGAAAAATGAAAAGGAAAAAGAAGGGGTCAGTAGAATTCCACTGAAGAACTACTATTTGATCCAGAAGAACTAAGTGAGGGGCCCTTTGAAAAACTGGAAAACGCCACAGAAGCAGATCAATTTTGAATGAAAGGACACTCTGAGATAAAACGAGAAAAATCAAATTTGATTATGTATATACCACTTACAACTGGAAGCTCTAGTTGCGGAACATGTTGTGACATGGAGAGAACATCGGTAGCATGGTCCTCATCCCTCCATTCCTTATTGAGTTTGCGAATGAACTCATCATTGCAAAGTAGTACTGATAACTCAACACTTTGAAATCCTCCAACATCACTTATGGCAGTGTCTCTGGTTTTATAAGCTGAATCTTTTAAACCATCAAAAGCTAATTTCATTGCCATTGGCACATTAAGACGAAGTAATTCTGCAATACTCTGCTCAATAAACGTGAACAAAAATAATTTTGCTTTAATCGTCTCTTATTCGCAAGCATATAGCAATTAAAGATAAGGTAGTTCGTGTACCAATATTTCGGGATCATCGGGCAGCTCTTCTTCAATGCAAATGCTAACACTGAGCTCCAACTCCGTTTCACTCTTCCGCGCCGCTCGCCTCCTCACTTTCCGGTATCCTCTCTGTGCCGCCCAAGCCCGCCCGCTTATTGGCCGCGGAAGCCTCCTCTCGCCCTCTCTGCATACAGCATGCAACTTTGTAACGAAATAAGACTGTTTCGATAAAAAAGGGTCATGGAAACAAATAGGCTTTCGAGTGAAGAATAGGCTTGAAGGATAGTAGACAGTGGAGATGGCATTAATAGGGGGAAAATTTGCGAGAATGACAGAGGTGGTGAGTGGTAACACGCGCGCCATTGGAGCTGAGGTGGGAAAAGGTAGGCAGAGAGGGCGAAGGAGCGGAGAGAGGCGAGGGAGCATATGGGCGACAGTGGCGGGCGGAAACGAAAGCGGAAGGGTAATTGGCGAGGCGGATTTACTAGTTGTGCGACAACGGCTTTTCAATTTTCAGTTTTTCACTCATCTAGCCAGTCGCTAACAAAGGGGTGAAATTACAATTGCAACAAATTAATAAAATTTCATTTCTATTTTCAGAATGAAAAAAATAAGTCTTCTTTATTACCAAAAATGTCCTCCAATCTCTCCTTTAATCATTAAAGTTTAATGGTCTCGATTATTATCTCTATCAAATTTAATATTCTTCGACCACTGGAATAAATTATTTTAAATTTAAAAAAAGAAAGATATTTTTTTAGATATATAATGTTATTATTTCTTTTTTTAATCAATATTATAATTTACAATTGAACTAGTAATTTACTTTAATTTTAAATTTTGTATTAATTGTTAACGGTCATTGAATAAAAATAGATGAATAAATTATTAATGCTACAACTTGATCCTCATGTTTGAAATTCATTCTTCATACCGAAAACAAGCTGCTAATCAACTTTTCATTTTTCCATGTCTATTGTATCTTCTCTTTCTTAGTGGCACTTATCATCACCGACCAATGCTCTTTTCAGCAGTTGCTGAAACACTGAAGCTAAAATGGATTTCTTCGTTGCTATTCGATGCTCCGTATAAGCCTTGTACATAAACGATTTCGGTTGAGATAGATCTCACTTTCATGGAAGACCATGGTTTTTGTATGAGATATTGAATTTTTCATGGCTTGTTCGGTTGAAGGTTCGAATGGAGTATTCTATTCTATATGATAATTAGTGTAATCACTAAAGCTGTCTTTTTCATTAAAAAATTGTTTTGATACATGAGAATTTGAAAGGAATGGTCAAATTTTGATGTTGTGTTTTTTATTTCTGTTGCTTGTAATATTATTGATTCTACCGTTGTTTCTTTTTTTGAAATTTGAAAGTAGTAATAGTAATTGTTTCTTGTTTCTCTGTTCACTTCAAATAATTTATGAAAAATATCATCTCAGTGGCATACGTCTCTGTCACAACAACAACAACAACAACAACACCACGCGCGCTGACCACTTCTATGTATGGCCCTTTTTAACCATTTTAAGTAAATTGTGGCGTTTTTTAGCCAAAAAATTTAAAAAATGGATATTTTTTAAATTTCTGGCTCAAAGGGGGGGAGCAAATCAACCTTTTCGTTCTTATTACTGTGGAATGGATAGATTAATTATAATTAGTCTTTTCGAAGAGAAAAATAAAACACCAAAATGTTCACGTGGGAAAGACAGGAAGGCAGAGAAAGCGCGTGCCACACCGTAACTTGTTCTTCGTTCGTTTAGTGATTAAACACCGTTAACACTTTGACAAATCATAAACTTCCAAAACCAGCTTCTAATCTCCTTTTTCCAAACAATCCGTTAGCCCACCGAAACCTTCCCCCCGCCCGCCTCTCTTTCTCTCTTTCGGTCTCTCTTTACTCTCTCCCTCCTCTTCTCGATCTTTTCTTACTCTTCCATCCTCTCTCCGAAATCGCTTTGTTTGACCTTATTTAAGTCTTCCAGACCTCGTTTCTATCACCGAATTAGGGTTTCGATCTCTTTTGTTCTTTCAATTCCTCTATCAATTTCGTGCTTTCTTTGTGATTGTGGTTTTTTGTTTCCCTAAATTATTTGCTTCTGTTCGCGTCTCTTGGGGTATCGAAATGGTGGTTTCTCCGAGTCCTAATGGAGCTTCGCCGCTGCCATCTCAACCTGCTAAGAGGTATGGAATCACTAAACCTATCTCTCTTGCAGGCCCCACTGAGGCTGATCTTCATCGAAATGCTGAATTGGACAAGGTAAGGAAAATCTTCAGTTGACATTGATTCAATAAATTAATTGTGTAATTTTGCTTATGTTATTATTTTGTTGCATTTGGATTGAATTTAAAGTTTTTGGTGGATTCGGGGCTGTACGAGAGCAAAGAGGAAACTACCAAGAGAGAAGACGTTCTTGGTCGCATAGATCAGGTATTTGAATCTTTGCTAACGCTTAAATTTATATGCTTGCAATGCACTGTGACTGAATTAATAAAACAAATTGTAGACAGTAAGAGCAGTTAATTTATAGTTTGATTTGCATTATTGTTGGAGATATTGTAGTTGAGGTATATTGATAGTCAACCTATAAACAAAATCAGTTAAGGACTTGAGGAAAACTCAGGGATTTCTTGTGGAAAGGCGAACACGACAGGTAGTTTTGTAAGGCAGGGGAAGAATTTAGGGCAAATGAACTCTCAACAGTTAGAGCTGGAATAGATTGACTGTGGTTGGAACAATAATGGTTTTAAAGGAAACCTTAGAATTAAAAGTCTGAATTGAAATGAAAGATAATAGAATACATAATCTGTTAACTGTTGTCCTATTTGTACTAGTTAGGACAAATTCTAATCCTAGATTAAAAGTAATCCCAATTAGCTAATGCTTCTAGGTTGAAAACTAATCCTAAATAAAGAAGGAAAACTGAATTCTATTCCTAATTAATTAATAATTTTTTTATTTAATTAGGAATCCTAGATAAACAAGGAAACCATAAAAATTCTCCTAGATGTTCATGCATCATTTTGGATCTTTATTGTTAAAGCAACACAAGCATTTGGATGGATTGGATTTGGTTACATTATTGATATATCGCTATCTTCTAAAAGGACCATTTTTGACCTTTCAAAGGATTTGTATGGCATTTAGGTGAAAGCTGACTATTATGGAATAGTGTGCTCTATGAAATATTCTATTTGTTCATGGGAGTTATGGTTATTTTGGTGAAATGTGAGTAGGATTCCCTTGGCAACACCTTACAGTGTGAATACTTCTTTGCTGCTACGGAACTTAAATAAAAGGACTTATGTTTTGCCTAATCCCTAGCTTCGTCTTACTTCCTTTGTCTTCCTTAGAGTTTTTTGGTGTGTTCAGGGTAGTGAGTTTTCATGTGAGTAATGGAGGTTTCATCTAAATTTCATCCAAATTAAAGGTGCCTTTTATCAATTTTTTATATGTAATATGGATGTTTGATCTTTGCCAAGTATTGTTAATAGGTTTGTTTTAAGAAACTTTTTGGTGCTCATGTTTTACTAGTATGCTTTGCTTTTCCTGGTGTGATAGAGGTGATTTTTTGTTGCCTTTAATAAATAATCATGTATGATTTGAACTCCAGATTTTCGTTACTGATCTTAATTATGAAAAGAAGTTTCTATTCCAGTTTGGCTATCTTGTTTCTTTTTCTTTCTGGTTCCTATTCTTCTTCTGTACCAATGCGATTTTCTTGAGCAAATGGTTATGGGGAAATCAACTTCTAACAGATTGTCAAAGGTTGGGTCAAACAATTGACACGCCAAAGGGGCTACACGGATCAGATGGTGGAGGAAGCAAATGCTGTCATTTTTACTTTTGGGTCTTATCGTTTGGGGGTAAGTATGACTTTTCATATGATTTCCTATGTTCTTAGAGCACTATCCTTTGATGTCTTTTATCACTTTCCTTATTCTTCTCAATTGTACTTCTTGGGCGAGGTAGCATTGTGAATTACTCTTTTACATGGTACTGAGGAGGGCTAACTAGTTGGTATTTTTGAAGCGCTAGACTGCATTTTCGTTGAAAGCCAATTAGCAATGTGTTCTGATTTTTATTTTTTGCTCTCTGATTCCTTTTTGGGGGTATTCTTGAACTGTGGACCAAATAAAGTGCGATAAAATTGGTAACTTTTCCATCCTAATTAAATGGTCCTTGGGGCTCAGAACTTAAAGTTTTAGAAGTTTGAGGCACATCATACTCATATCCTGGACACTAACAACTGCTTTGCTATAAATTGAGTGATTGATAGGGGTAAGTGTTTGTGCCACCTTTCTCAGATTCTTCGCTTAAATTTCATAAAACTCTTTGTTTGTTTTTTTATCCCCCATGCTAACATCATAGCAGGGGAATGTGCCACCGGCTCTCTTGTACCTTTTCACTTCCCTAATGTAAAGAGCTGGGTGTTTTGCGGCCAAAAGTACGCTACCTTTTGAAATTATTTTGTTTATTACAAGATGTAATATTTCAGTTCCATCACGCATTTAATTAAGTTCCTCCTCTACATGGACATGTAACTATTAATTGCTGTTTTAGCAGGTTCATGGTCCTGGAGCTGACATAGACACTTTGTGCATTGGGCCATCTTATGTGAATCGAGAGGTCACTCATAAACTTGGCCTATCTGCATTAGGAATCTGGAAAGATAGTTTATGGTTTTCATTAACATTTTGAGTATCTTTTTTCAGGAAGATTTCTTCATTATTTTGCATGACATATTGTCCGAAATGGATGAAGTTACTGAGCTTCAACCAGTTCCAGATGCTCATGTCCCAGTTATGAAATTCAAGTTCCAGGGGATATCAATTGATCTTCTTTATGCTAGTATTTCTCTTTTGGTTGTTCCTGAAGTAAGTTCTCTATGCTTATGAAATATTCATGAGACATGGCACTTTTCTGGAAGCATGCATTTCAATTATTGAAAGCTTCTCTTCTTTTGTCTGTGTTCGAGAGTGGATTCACATGCATGTCTGGATGCAAGATTTTTACCCTTGTTAGATCCATTTTAACATTTAGGATGCTAACCTTCAAATAGGGAAATGCTATGTTTTTGTGCTTTAATGAGTTGAATGTAACATAATGTTGAAATTGTATTTAATTGTCGCCTCTTGAGATTGATCTGGAACTAACTTGTCATCACACTTCAGGATCTGGACATTTCGCATGGGTCTGTGCTGTACGACATTGATGAGCAAACTGTTCGAAGTCTAAATGGGTGTAGAGTTGCAGATCAAATTCTTAAACTTGTGCCAAATGTTGAGGTGGACATATTGTATGCTTTTTACCTGGTTTGTTTGATTATATTGTTAATTTGACAGTATTTTAATCCTTGATCAAATTGTAGCACTTTCGAGCAACACTTAGATGTTTGAAGTTTTGGGCTAAAAGACGTGGTGTTTATTCAAATGTAAGATGAGTAGAGTTCCCCTTGCAATTGATGTTTCACCTCAATATTATGGTTTTTTCATTTGCTTTTAACCAATGTATAGGTTACTGGTTTTCTTGGTGGTGTAAACTGGGCTCTTTTAGTTGCACGGGTATGCCAGCTTTATCCCAATGCAATTCCCAGTATGCTAGTTTCTCGATTTTTCAGAGTATATACACAATGGCGCTGGCCAAATCCTGTGATGCTGTGTTCTATAGAAGAAGATGAACTTGGATTTCCTGTATGGGATCCTCGTAAAAACCACCGGGACCGGTTTCATCATATGCCAATAATAACTCCTGCATACCCCTGTATGAATTCTAGCTATAATGTCTCTATAAGTACCCTCCGTGTAATGATGGAGCAATTTCAATATGGTAACAAGATCTGTGAGGTGTGTGCATGAGTGTTCACCTTTTACTTCAGCTGCTCACATTAATAAATTGATGCCTTCACTTTGGTCAATTTTTTCCATGCAGGAGATTGAACTAAGCAAGGCTCAATGGAGTGCTCTGTTTGAGCCTTATCTTTTCTTTGAAGCATACAAAAACTACTTGCAAATTGATATTATTGCAGCAGATGCGGATGATTTGCTGGCCTGGAAAGGGTGGGTGGAGTCCCGGCTTAGACAACTTACTTTGAAGGCAAGGGCTTTACTTTTTGAAGAGGAACACGCATTATTCTGTTTCTAGTGTTTGTTCCCTTGTACTTCACAATCTCATATATGAAAGATTGTGCCCAAGATGATTCAGTATGGTGTCTTACCTTATTGGTGCTTTTCATATGTCACTTTGCAGATAGAACGGGATACAAATGGGGTGTTGCAGTGCCATCCATATCCAAATGAGTACGTAGACACATCCAAGCAATGCTCGCATTGTGCTTTCTTCATGGGCTTACAGAGGAGAGAGGGAGTTACTGGTCAAGAAGGCCAGCAATTTGATATACGGGGAACGGTTGATGAATTTAGGCAAGAGATAAACATGTACATGTTTTGGAAACCAGGAATGGATATCTATGTTTCTCATGTTCGTAGGAGGCAGCTTCCAGCATTTGTTTTTCCTGATGGGTATAAGCGATCTCGCCCTTCACGGCATCTCAACCAGCAGGTTAGTAAATCAAATGATGGTGCTGCAACATCTGAGATTGGATCTGCTGAGGGACATCTTAAGCGAAAAAATGGCCATGAAGAGGTGGATCTGAGGCCGGATAAACCAGAGAAACGAGCCTCTATGAGCCCACAAAGGCTGCAGTCTGTGTCTCCAGAAAGTAGTACGAGTAGGTGCGGTGTTCCATCTCTGGCCAACTTCAGTGAAAGGGTTAAATTAGGGTGTTCAACTGCTGCAGATGTTGACAGCAATTCTGAGGCTATGTCATGTAGAGGGCCATCAAGCAATGAAAAAGGCATCTTGGGGAATGTGATGCAGGCGGGTGAAACAGTTATGGGTTTGTATGATTCGGCAGTGGTTAGGGGTGATGTCGAGCCAGCTGAGTGCAGGAATGGGGTAGAGCCGACTGATCTGGCAGTTGAAACAATTCTTAAGCAGGAGTTGCTTGATCCATATGAAATATCAAATTCTGAAATTAGGAAAACACGTAATGGAACAAATGAGAACGGAATTGGGGATTTGATATCGGCTTCCTTGGAAAATGGTTCTGCCAACAGACTGTTAAAATGGGGAGGGGAAGTTATAGAGGTTGAAGAGGAGTTAGTCAGACCATGTAATCAGACAGCAGTCGTAGAACTTACTGAAAGCGTTATATGTTCAAATACCAGCGCTCAGAACCTCAATTGTGAGGTGAGTTACTCTGTTTGAAGATTTTGGGTTAAAGATTGTTGCGGATGGCAGTGACAATACTCGAAGTTCTGGAGATAGTGAGAGTGGGATCTTTGCAGGGTGATATATGTGCTGCAGATTCGGATTCGCTTCTGGAGAATGGGTGTTTGACTGCAAGCGGAGCATTTCAAAATTGCTTGCCAGAAGAATTAGAGGTTCCAAATCTAAATTGCTTATTTTAACTTATTGTAGTATAATTACTTCATTTTTTTCACATGTTTTCCTTTTGTTCTCTTTCTGTTGTGCTGAGTCATTATGATGACCCTACTGATGACCCATCTAGACTATTAATTTTAGTTGGGCTATCTTGTGAAAACTTCCAATTAAAAAACTTGTGAGTAAAATGGGTTTTGGTAGTGATTTCATGGATTAAGAATGTATTAGCAGATAAATCTAATTTTTTTAATTGCTCCTTTTATATGCTAGGCTTCATTTTTTCTTTTACCTCCTAACTGCTGCATATGTGGTCGCAGGTCCTGCACCACTATACGTGCTATGTTTCCAGTAACTGTGCTTAAGAACCTGACCATGTTTTGTGTCTAACTCAGATACATGACTCTCGCTTGACTTTTCACCTTGAGTACCTTGTCACAAATCTAACTCTTGTTTTTTATCTCTGTATTCTCTAGCCAAGTACTGCAATTGGGAAGGTTGTAAATTCTCAAGATGGAGCTAGGTCAGAATCTTTGCAGAAGCCAGTGATAAGGCATGCATTTGAACCCTATATATTTTCTATTGTAAACCATGGTATCTTTATGCTGTCCTGTTTGTTTTTTTGTTTGTTTGGCTCTTGTTTAGCAGGTTGAGTCTGAAGTCAAAAGCATAACATTTTGGCATCGGTCATGTAATGGGCTTCACATTTAGAAAGGCATGTCGGCAATTCGGTAAGTGTCAAAAATTAATTGCTGGCTTTCATCGCAGCGTACCAGGTGTGTGCAAGAGCTCTATGTTGTGGAGTAAGAAGGAGAATCAACAGTTCATAGCAATGTGCCTTGCTTGGTGATTTGACCAGTCATCTAGTTTGTGTCGTAGAGCACCGCAGAAGCTCTGGACTTCCCAGAAGCATTGGAGACATTGTTTGCTATTATTGAGCTCTTTTCTTTTTTCCCTATGGGTGTGGCAGAATGAATGAATGCATATTTGGAGCCAATTTGTACATCATACGAGACCAATCAAGTTCAATGTGTGGTTTGTGAGGGGGGTTTGGTTTCTTTCTTTGTGCTTCTTTATAGGCCTTTGTACACTAGCTCATTTGTAATATAAATATGCTGGAGCATTCCTTCTTTTCAACCTGTGAAAATGTAATCGAATTTGTGCACTTTGTGCGAAACATTTGGTTTAATGGCCAAGTTTTTCCAACTTGTGGCAGCGAGTGCTGTTTGGTTACTTGCATGAAACATTTGGTTCAATTGCTAAATTTTTCTGATGTGGCAGTAAGTGCTGTTTTGGTACTTGACTGAACAAAATCCAGATAAATGCTTCTGTAATTTATGGTAATTTGTATATTGTTTTGGTATGCTGATTTAGTTTGCGTTGAAATTTTATTTTGAGAATTGGGATGATTACACTGAGTCACAAAAATATTGGCTACGAAATCTGCTAGTTAAAAACAGGCTTTCCACCTATGGAGCGAACCGGGATTTCCACCTTTGGAGCAGAACAGGGATTATTTTTCGGCCTATAGCATATGGTATACCCCAGAAAGAGAAAGCTGCACTATTGATTACTAGACATCACTGTAAATTAAGCCACTTTCGAAGTCATCATCATCTGCTACTCTTTTACTACGCCTGTAACTAGAAAGATAAGTAGAACTGCCAAGAAGGGGAGCAACGTCAAACTCGATTCCCATCTTCTCTCTATTATCCTTTGGAGAACATCTACGTAGAACCTGCAATACATCCTTCATGGATGGCCTTACAGACGGTAATTTGCTTGTACAAATGAGCCCTAGCTTGAATACAGTTGTCATTTCTTCTAGGTGACATGGTTCCCTAATTTTCTCGTCGAAGCAATCAACAAAAGGCTTTCCCTCTGCACTTTGCCGCCACGCCCATTCTGCGAGGCTGGAATTCTCATCTCCACTGTTCGCTTCTCTTCCTGTCACTAGTTCGAGGAGAACAACTCCGAAGCTATAAACATCAATCTTCTCATTCACTTTTGTTGTATAAGCATACTCTGCAATACAAACAATAATAGTTTTTGCGTTGAACAAAATCTACATAATACAAGTACTTCATAAAGCATTTTGAAAGGAGTCTTATGCTTTTTACCTGGGGCAATATAACCGAAAGATCCTGCTATAGCAGACATTGTATGAACTTCTCCTTGCTTAGCCAACATTTTGGCTAATCCAAAGTCTGCAATTCTTGCTTTGAATTCAGAATCCAACAAGATATTGCTTGATTTGATATCTCGATGTATGATAGATGGGGTGCAATCATGGTGCATATAGCATAAGCCTCTAGCAGCTCCAATGGCAATCTGCGACCTCGTTGGCCAATCCAAAACAAAATCATTCACTGTGTTTGTTACTGGTGATGATCTTCTCCTCTTCCCATGAAGCCATGTATCGAGGCTTTGATTCTCCATATACTCATAAACAAGAAGTTTCGAATCCCCATTTGAAATGCAACACAATAACTTCACTATATTTGAGTGCTTAATTGTTCCCAGTATTTGAACTTCTGCCAAGAACTCTTTTTCCAGCTTCTCATCAAATTTTCTGTTATTCCAAATCCTTTTAACAGCAACAGAATCTCCTGCACGGTTCACAGCAATCCGATATACCTTTCCCGACCCTCCACTTCCAATCAGATTATTTTCTGTCAACTTTGCCAAAATATTTGCTTGTGTGAAATCCACTCTCGAGAACGAGGTCAGCTTCCATGTTGCCAGTTCCCGCTTATGCTTGTTTCTCAGGTAATCTCTAACTCCAAATGTAGTCAATATAGCAGCAACTACAAAGATAGTTAAGGCTAGAACAAGAATCATGGCAAGAACTTTAGAGGACAGTTTATTTGAACCGCGATACCTAATATAGCAATTTGGAAGGTTCAGAACTGGATTAACTGCACAAAGATCAGAATTATTCAAGAAACTGTACTCATAAGCAAGACTATCAAACTGGTCCGGGATTTGACCAGAAAGTTGATTAGATGACAAATTCAGGTATGTAAGCCTCAATCGGCCAAACTCAGATGGGATGCTGCCAGAAAGATGGTTTTGAGACAGATCTAAATAAATCAAATCAGGTAAAGACCCCATTGCTGCTGGGATTTCGCCAGAAAGTGCATTTCTTGATAGATTTAGATCAGTCAACGATTTCCAGGAGATCATCTGTGACGGAAGTTGACCGGAAAACTGATTACCATCAAGAAGAAGAGTGCTAAGACGTGACAAGCTTGTTAATTCCACCGGAATTTCACCTGAAAACAGATTATTACTTGCCTTGAAAACAACAACATTCACCCAACTAGAGATTCCAGTAGGAATTGGACCAGATAATTCGTTGTTGCTAATTTCCAACCTGGATAAATTCCAAGCTACTGAGCTTGGAAGTTTGCCCGAGAAAGAATTATTACTTAGCAACAAATATGTCATATTGATTGCTGTCCAAAAACCTAGAGGTATCTCACCAGAAAACTTATTGTTGTAAAGCTGAACTGTGTTCAAAGTAGTACAATTTCCAAGCTTTTGTGGAACTTCTCCCGTAAGATTGTTTGAAAATGCAACAAAAGTTTGCAGAGCACCTCCAGCACAAAGGTTTTCAGGTA
This sequence comes from Jatropha podagrica, assembly GCA_947857235.1. NCBI lineage: Eukaryota > Viridiplantae > Streptophyta > Magnoliopsida > Malpighiales > Euphorbiaceae > Jatropha > Jatropha podagrica. The sequence goes on along the minus strand of CANUEP010113589.1, from coordinate 148,970 downwards.
ATTGACCGCTGAAATGATTGCTTGAGACCTCAAAAACTTCAAGTTTGGAATGAAGTCCGAATTCTGGTGGCAATACTCCACTGAAGTTGTTAGTGAAAACTCGAAAAATTCTCAATTTTGGAAGTAGAGCTATACTTGATGGTAATTCACCAGATAACTGATTAATATACAGAAGCAAAACTTCCAATTTCTGTAACTTACCGAAGTCATCTGGTATTGAACCAGTCAAGTTATTCAGAGCAATATCAATTTCTACTAAATTCAATGCTTCTACTACCTGTGGTATTTCCCCAGACAATTTATTATGGAACAGATATAAGTTCGTAAGATTCTTCAACAAAAATAACCCACTTGGCATATTACCTTCAAGCTTGTTCATTGCCAAATCCAAATGTTTGAGACTTGAAAGATCAGAAAAACTCTGTGGTATTTGACCAATCAAATTAGAGTCTCTGATCCACATGAAAGTCAACTTCTTTAGATTACCGAACTCTACTGGAATTCTTGAAGGCACAAATGGATTAAAGGCTAATCCTAAGTTTACGAGATTAGCCAAATTACCAATCTCCTCTGGAAAAGTCCCACTAAACCCGTTTTGATAAAGAAACAGTGTCTGCAACTCCGTTAAGTTACCAATTGTCACCGGGATGTCGCCGGAAAAGTTATTAGCTCCAAGGTCTATATACTGGAGAGTTGAAAGACGATCAATATCATCTGGGATTGGACCCACAAAATAATTTTGAGAAAGGTCTAAATACTGGAGCTTTGAGCAATTGTAAAGAACTGTAGGAAATGTACCAGGTATGTAATTGAAGGATAAATCAAGAGAGCTCAGGTTTTTCAGGTCACAGATTGTCGCCGGAATTTTTACTGTTATGTTCACGTCACTGAGCACCAGTCGGGTAACTGCGTCGTTGATGCAGTAAACTCCTTTCCATTTGCAGGGTGGCGATGAGGGGTTCCATGACTCGAGCAACGGTGGATTGCCAAGTTCTCGCCGGAGCTTCAAGAGAACAGTTTGTTCTGTGCTGGCATTTTGTGAAATTACTGTCAAGGGTAGAGAAGTTAGGAAGAATAGGAAGAGGAACGGTGGGAATGTTACAAATGGGAGGGGTAGCTTGAACATTTTCAAGTTCCCAGTTTGTTTTTTTGCCGGGAAGGAAGGGGAAGTAACTGTTGGTTTTCAAATTTGGCGATACGAGATAAGGAGGTCAAGTATTATCTTATATTATATGTAAGAGTTGAGGTTGGTGAAATGACACTAGAAGTAACAATAATTACATTTGCACCACTGAAAGTTATTGGACGAGTCAAAAGTCAAACCCCAAAAGTGGTTTTAAGTTTTTGGTTCTAACACGGTTCGCTAAATCCAACAATAAATCATTTCATTTCAACTACCAAGTAAAACTCAGAAAATGACCGGTAAACTTAATTTACCACGTGATACATTAGAATACTGAATAATAATTAATCATACAAAAAATAAAAAATATAATACTATTTTTAGTAAGACCAGTCTATAACCTAACAGAACCCATCTTCCAAAATTGAGCACCATTTAGTTCAAATTGCAATTTTAAAATGAATCAATTTTATTTTATTTTTTAGTTCAGTTGTTGAAAGTAATCGGTTCAATTTAATTTATAAATTTATATTGTTTTAATTTTTATCTTTGATTGGATTATAAAAGTAAGTTAAACTTGTAACCAAATGGACTAATTAAACATATTGGATTCAATTTATTTTTTAAATTTAATTCTATTTGATTTTAATTTAATGTAAAACAATGGTATTCAATATTCAATTTCATCGGTTGAATTCAATTTAGAAAATCAAATCGAACCCATTGCATGTGGGTCCTCCTAAAGTTTCACTTTAGGGGCAATTATGTGGTTTTGGATGTCATAATGAGCAATTTTATGCTTTAAGACTCACTTTTATGGGTCAAATTGTCAAAGCAGTACAACTTACAAGAAGAAAGAGACAGAAGGGAAGGCAAGTTGAGAGGAAGGTTCATACTATAATTTTCTACTCCATCACTATCCATTAGTTGTTGAATATTGACAATTTTAATTGGGAAAATTCCTTGTTCAAACTTCTAAAACCAACATATATATATATTCTGTGGCTGCCCTTTCCTGGATTTGTTTGATAGAAGCAAACTTCAACTGGTAATGGTGGATGGCCAATTAGAAATTCATTGAACCTTCTTAAATTACTAATATTGTTCTTTAAGATCTAGAAGATGTGATCTCATCTTTTTGTTTTTTTTTTTAAAAAAAAAAAAAAAAGGAAAACAGATCTAGAAGAAGATCATGTGTTATATCATATAATTAAGAGTAGTTGATTGACTTTTTATGTATAGTTAATTAGTTAGTTTGCACTTCTTCCTCTTTTTTTAAATATTTTAGGTCAAATAAAATTTTTATATTTATTACTATAACTTTTTTGGGCTCATCAATAAGTAATATATAATTTTATTTGTGGGTATATATATGTTAGAATTAGTTTTTTTTTTTTTGTTTATTGTATTATTTTCCCAAAAAAAGAATAATCAGTTTAAAGTAGAAAGTTTCAAATATATACCATATAAGACTATTCTCTAAGTTTAGAGAGAAAGTGACACTAAATACAATCTAATTGATCTTTTTATCTCTTATAGAAAATACAGGGAGCTTATTTAAAGGATATGGTTGTTCTTATTGTATAGCGCATAATATTATTTCGATTCATTGGACCTCTTATATATATATAAAAAATTATTATCGTTAATGGGCTTCCGCTGCAAGTTAGGTATTTCATGATGTGATCCTAACTGAAAAATAAAGGGTAACGTATGGAAAGCTCCTTACTTTATATTTAAGCATCTAAAAATAGCTATAACGATCAAAAACAATGTTGATTGCAAGCAAAGGAAAGAATTAATTAAATATTAATCCCCAAATTAAAATGGGGAGTTACTGTTAGAATTAAAAAATTACCACAGTCAGAGAAATATTATTATTATTAAGTAGGTGGAAGGTCCATGAACTTTGTAAAATTGAATTAGCTAACCAAACGCAATTAACCTAAAGCAAAGCAAACATATAGGTTTAATCATAAGAGAGAGAGTTTAGAATTGAACAAGTGAAAGTCATCCATATATTCTTACACTTGCAAATGGTAGGTTATCTAATCCCACTTCCAACTTTATGAGATCCATCAATGGAAGAAAAAGAAAAAAAATAATTTTTTTTATGAATTACAAGTGGGTAGTGAGTGGCTACTTCTTAAAATTTTATATATGAAGAACATGCAGACATTGACTAAAAAAAAGGAAACAAAGACTTCAAAGTCATGCAAAAAATTATTTTTAAAGAAAAATTGATTCATGATATGGACATTATTCTACATCAGTACAATCCAAAATGCTTTAGAAATTTTAGTTTAAGGTTTTGTTTGGAAGGTAGAATAAGGAAAATAATTGAAAAAATAAAAATAAAATAAAATAAAATCCCACTTTATTTTTTTTATTTTCTTGGTGATAATAATAAAATATGTTTGCTCTAATTGAATTCAGCTTTATTTTGAATAATATTTTCATTATTTTCTTTCCTTGAAAAAATAGTTGCGATGGCACGTACACATTTTTGCCTGGTCGGAACTTGACGCCCCATTACCGTTATATTCAACGCAGAGTCAACAAAGTTTGCTAGGATCTTTTGTCCTTATATAAAGGTCATGAAAATTTAAAAATATTCACATGCGAGGTTGTGGAACATGATGAAAATATCAGCACGTCACATGTCTTGATGCGATGAAGATATTATTGTGAACGGTTTTTTGAGAACTCTTAGCACTATATGAGTCATTTCTAATTTTCGCTACAGTTAGGACATCCGGTCATCGAGCTTCCTAAATAATTTTAAAAAAGAAAAATACATAATGGGAGCATTGATTTAATAGCTCAGCAATTAAGTGGATATCTGAAATATAAGAAGCTATTCCATTACATGGTCCAAGAAATTAATTTGATGGGTTAAGAGTTAAACAGTTTTAGAACTTGAAGGGGTTGTAGGTTTTGAGACCTTGATTTAAACCTTGAATAGCACTACAAGCCACAACAATAGTAATAAGAAAGCAAACTAAGTTCAATAGCTCAAGCCTTAACCATCTTAGGCTTTGTGGTTTAATCTTGTTTTGTGCAATACACATTTCCACTGGAAAATAGACTGTCATGGGCCAATAGGAAACAGCTCCAAGAAGGGCAAGTATGTCATTGAAGAATGGAAGAGCCATTGCAAGCAGAGTTGCAATTGCTACAAATGTTGTCCTCCAAACTAACCTTAATAAATTAATGCTAAAATTGCAATCTTTCTTCCCAATCCTTAGGCTTAGTGGATATTCTTTTCTTACAATTTTGGAGTTGGGCCATTTCTTGCTGGCCCATGATTCCACTGTACTGAATACTGGCTGGGCTAGTACCTGTTCAAAGCAATTTATTAGGGTTAAAAAATTATATATATATATATATACAAATGCTTATTTATATCATTTGGGTTGGGAGAGGAAATGGAATTTAAATTTGAGAGTTTTGGATCATGTATTATTCTATTGATACAAAAGAAATTATTAAAGTGGATGACAAACATCTTATATTACGAGACAAATATTCGATCACTAAATTATTACTTTAAAGTAATTTTAAAATAAAAAATCGCTCGTATTAAATTTAGTAATCATAATACATTCTTTCAAATTATATTTGGTCAGACTTTTAGCGACCCAAATCAGTTGATTGGTCTGATTCACAAAGCAATTAGTTAGTTAATTAGTTCACTAATCATTCATTGTTGAAAATGTAATGAAAAGTGTAAGAAGTGGAAAGATAGGAAGGAACCTGGTAAGCTCCCAAAAGGTGCACCACAATGCAGAGATTGGCTAAGTCAATCAGCCAAAATGGCTCATGAAACCCAAACCCAGTTAAGATGTTGCCTGGAGCATTGTTCCCAAAAGCAGCATACCCTAAACAACCACACATCATGTAGAAACTTGTTGATGTAAAAACAGCTATTGCACTTGCTTTTTTCATCACTTCATTTTCTGGTGGTGATGACTTCAGCGTATTCTGATAATTGATCAAAATTGCAATATCAGAAGAGGATTTAATTGTAATTAATTCTCTCTCAATATATTATATTAATGAATTTGATTTTCTTACTTGGATTTCAATTAAAATTGGAGCATATGAACTGGCAAATGCCATATCTCCAATTGCTCTAAACATCCTCCAGAGTTTATCTTCTGTTGTTAAATTTAATCCAACTTCTACTCCACTCAAAGTTGTTCTTCCTCCTTGTCCTATTTTACATTAAAAAAAATTAAAAATTTCACCACTTTTGCAGCCTCAAACTTTCATATACATCCTTTTTAGGAATTTCACATATAAAAGGTCATCTATTTTGAAGTTGTGCTATGATATACAGGTAATTGAAGAAAGTAAGCTATTAAAATTACTTATAGTAGTATAATTTTACCTGAAATGACCTTGGAGAATGCAAGTCCAAGCCCAATTGATGCATAAGCAAAAGACATGGTAGCAGCAATAATGGAAAGCCAAGAGAGCTTGTGAAAATTAGGGATTTGAGATACAAAAACTTCTGTAATCCCCAATCCAAGCATGTACCAATTACTAGAAAATTTGCAAGAATCTCCATGCCCTTTCTTATGGAAACAATTGGATTCTAAAATAGCCCTAAAAAATTATAAACATCAATAGAATAATTAAATACCTCCTCTAAACTAAAATTATTAAATAAAACACAATTAATTAACTTACACCATGCTTATAGATGCTGTAATTGTGTAACCAATAGTAGAACCACTCAGAAAGACAAACTGAACAATCCCACAAGACTTGTGCATTTTTTCACCTGATTATTCAAAACCAATTAATTATAAATATGTATTATGAAGAACAGTGAGGTTACGAGTTCAATTACCTTAATTAATTACCTAAATAGGCATTAACAGTGTCCCCGTAAGTGTAATGTCTCTTGCCAGTAATAGGATTAGGGTATCTATAACAATCAGCAAGAAGACCAGAAGTATAATAAGTAATGCAAGAGAAAGACAAGAGGGTGAAGATACCAACTACCCATCCAAGTTGTGCTATAGCCCAAGCAAGTGATAGAACTCCTGATCCTATAATTGCTGTTATTATATGTGCACTTGCAGTCCACATAGTTCCTGCATGATTTGAAATTTTTTTCTTATTTTTTGTATTTAATATAAATAAAAATATTCATTTGATTCCTAAAAATTAAATCATATAAAATACCAGTTCTTCTGGGTTTGCCATCATCGTCTAGCTCTGCATCTGCATCTGCATCCTTGGAAGAAATAACCATACCAGATTCGCACATTTCTTGTGGGAAATCTTCTTCCATCACACTCTCTGTATTCATTTTCAAATATTCTCTATATGAGTATGGAAAGGCACTGCAAGTTGAAAGGATTGCAGTGTGTTTGAGTTCGAGTTTGCAATAGGCTGGGGTTTATAAATATATATATATATATTTATGAACTCGGTTGATGGGTTGTTGAGAGTGAGAGTGGGTGAGATAGAGGCTTGAGTTAGATGAGAAAAAGAAAGATTATATTTATTCTATACCTATGTTTCAAAGATAATCTATTCACACATTGTTCTTTCGGATTATTATTCTTTACCGAAAATCAGATATATAGAATATTAATCATTTTTCAAAAAGGAAAAAAAATGAATATTAATCATCGAATCTCAATTATATATTCATACGGATTTAATCAAATATTGGCCAGTGATGTTTCATTTCTTCTCTTTCTATCAAATCGGTCAATTATGTTCTATTTATTTGCAATTTTTCCTCCTATAAATATTCGTATTCGTTGATATTTCAGTAATGAAATCTTATTATTTATTTATGAAAAAAGAAAATTCACAATGAAATTATCTTATTATTAAATAAAAATAATAATAAAATAAAATTTTCAATTTAAATTTACATTAGAAATAGCTAGGGTAATATGCTTATGAGATGGTAGGTATGTTATTTTTTAATAATTTTTTTTCTTTTTTGGTTGAAATGTATGCATTTCTTGCTCATTGATACTATCAAAATCTCCACTAATTAAAGGTGCACATTCTTTGCAATATTTAATTTTTTTTTTCATCCACATAAGAAATTTTACAATAGAACTTAAAGGTTTGCCACTTGAAAATTTCAACTTTTATTTAAATAAATCAATTCAAACATATCTAGAATAATATATATTCCTTTCTATGGTATCTCTATAAAATTTATCTACGGTCCTTATCTATGGTATCTCTATAAAACTTTTCTATGCAGAGATTCAATAATTTGAACAAAGACATTGACAAAATTTTTGTATAAAAAAGCCGCTTAATTATATTTAGTGCTTAACATGGGTTGAGTGCCCTTAAAACCCATGAAAGGCCAAAGTTCCTTTTTGACTCGATCATCGGTAGAGAGTCCTCTGACTAAAAAGAGTGGGCATCTAGCATTTAACGTTTTAACGGATTAAAAATTTAAAAATTAAAATTATTAATAATTATTAAAATAATTAATTTTGCAGATCAGATATTTAGTATGAGATAATTGGTGAATAGAATAGGATGATGATAATTTCATGGGCTTGAAGAATACCTACGGTGATAATTGGGTAGCCCAGGTTGAAGCCTCTCATTGTTTAGGCCCAGCAATATTTTTAAAAAACCCGGCCCGCCATAAGTACTTGGTTTTCAAACCTTCTTCTAAATTCAAAAGCAAGAGAAAATCTAACATGAGATATATGACTAAAGGTCTATTAAACCCTTTTTTTTTTTTTTGTTACTCAACGTGCTTCTAATGTCGGGCGAGAACGTTATTTAGATAAAGTTTTCATAATAATGACCACTATAGATTAAGTTTATTAAATATTAATGATATATGTCATTTACTCTATGGGCATAGTTGTAATTAAGATCATCAACATCATAAAGTTATTTGATCATGATGATCACAAAGTGCATGTAACTCTTTTACTCGAATAACATCGATGATGATGATGATGATGATGCTGATATATATTACTGTTCCATGTCAATTAAATCAAAAACCAACCTCATACATCAATCTGTCACTTCCCTACTGCAAATTCTTGAACTGAAAGAACCAAACTTCAGCTACATATGCATGCACGTGCTTATATCTTACAAAAATATTTAAAAACAGAATTTAATTTTACATTGCTAATGAAGAAGGATTTTATTGGATCTCCACTGATGTTTCTTTATAAGCTTAGTATACATCTTCCAATTTCCACTGCGGTGATGATGTCATTTCTTGCTCTCCTCTACCTAATGAAACTGATCAAAGTGGCAAAAGATTCATCGTCATGTCTTCTTCTTCCAATAAGCTTTAATTAAAAAGTTCAAAAAAAAAAAAAAAAAAACGACTGTGGATTATCATCACAAAAAGTTCACTCACGTCGTGGGGTGGAAAGTTCAGAGCTCTTCAGCACGCGCAGCCTTTTTGCTGTACTTACAAACATTCTGCAAACGAATAGTAATATTGCAATTCATAAGTTAATTATAAACTTAGCGATGGTTTATTATCTTTTATCCTGAAATGTGATGGTGGGAGCGAAAGAATAGGGCCTATGACTTGACAAAAAGTAGTAGAAGATTGAAAGTGTAAGAACTAAGAAGCATACTGCCAAGGGACATCCCCAACAAGTATTGTGTCGCCTTCACTATCCTCATAAACTAGAGTATATTCGCCACTTTCAGTTCCTGTTAAACCTGCATCACCTTTTGCTACATCAATCTTGTTCACATTTCTAGCTTCACAAGTTTCCCTTTGAGCTGAAAAAATTGAAACCACACATCATTGACTAAAACGCTTTAGAAAATAACAAGTGGTATTATTGTAAAGAGAATTCATCTAATTGAGTTTGTTTTTGTATAAAATACCTGCAAGCAGACCCCTGAAGAGCTCATCAATGGCGACAGAAAGTTTCTGATAGCTGTCATAGGCATTGAGATTTATTTTTCTTCCAATTGGAACACCTTCCATATTTATTTTTACAAATAAATTATTTTTGCAGTTATAAATTTGAGGGTTTATAGTACAACAGTCTTCTGTTGAAGTCTTGTTTGCTAAATCATCTGCAGCTATCAGCTTTGAATTGCTGCTGCAACTTGCAAGATTTCTTCTGAATGATCTGATCGGAGGCCATCCCACCACCGCTGCAGTTTTATCTCTGCTTGTTTCAGGTCAAAAAAATCAGAAAAACACAAAGATAAACAGACTTTTTTAGTGGATTAAAATACACTAATTTCAGGAAATTAAACTGCTCAATAAAAATAATGTATTAGCCATATCCAATAGCGGCAAAGAATTAGTAAACTTTATTTCTGTTCATAGAAAATAAAGTTATGTATACAAGATTCATCAGAAAAGAAAGCCACAGCTCTTGAGTAAAATAATGATGGTTAATTTTTTGAAAGAACGAAAAACAGAAAAAGCAAGATAATTACCTTTTATGATGAGAAGTGTCGGTACTAGTTGTAGTAACAGCAGGAAATGCAGCAGCAGGAGTAGCAACACTACCAGAACATGCTTTATTATCTAAGCACTGTAAGTTATGTTCTTGTGGTTGTTTTTGTATCTCCTCCTGATTCTGATTCCTCTGATTCTCCTTTTTGAAAGATAAAGACTCATTTGATGAATTTGACCATGGAGAAGAAATTAATAAATAATCTCCTCCTTCGTAGCAAGAAAATTTTTTGCATTGCTTTTCATGATCTCCTGTCTTCTCTTCAAATCTCTCTCTTTTAGCTCCATTATTGATTATGGTTGTAATATTTGTTTTGCAAGTAAGAAATTCACCTGGAGGACCCAATCTTAGCTCCAATTTTTTGTCCTCTGCTGCCTTATCACTACCACGCCATTCTTCTTCCATCTTCTTTTGCCAGTGAATCAAAATTAAAGAACAAGAAAATCCTTAATGGGTTACTTTCAAATAACAAGAAATGACAGAGAAAAAAAAGGAAACTACACTAGAAAGATATGTGAGGAAACTGGGGCAGTGGGTTTATAAGAGTGGGTTTTTCGACTTTGTACCAATTATGTGTGTGACTTACCAATAATATGTTGGTCCAGACGATAAACAATATCAATAAAAATGAAATGTAAATTCGATATCCGAAATGTATATTTTACTAGAAGAACAAACCCCATGATCCGAACGGAATTCCATCTCCTGATTATAAAAAAAGAAAGAGTTGTCAAAGATATAATATTATAAGGAAAGTATTAATTTTGGAAGATATCTAAAAAATTATTATTAAAATAAATGTTTTACCATCCATAAGTTAAAATATAAAAATGCAGTTACATAGATTGATTATACGAATACGAAGATTGTAGAAAAATACCAAAAAAGAAAGTGAGTATAACAATGCAATTGTCATTGACTTCCAATTTAAAAAAAAAAAAAACGTGTACGGTGGCTAGTAATTTAGTTGAACGACTTCCAAGTCACGAATAATGGAATAGCCACTACCATGTAAAACCCACTTGCCTCTCTCATCAAAATGTCTCTATTTACTCTGTTATTCCATTGTTTTACATTACTAATACAAATACGTATTGATTACGGTGGTGAGTAACCTCAATTAATTCTTAATCGTCAGTACTGACTGAGTAGGTCCATAACTTGACATTTTCATTAATTTTTTTTTTTGGTTTCCAAAGGAAGCAATGGAATTGTTGGATGGAACATTGGAACAGAAAAATAAATAAATAAAGTCATCCTCTTCATCATTAGCATCACACCAAAGAACGTCTCTAATGGCGGACCCCCACATCCCACTTATTATGATATGATAGAAGGCTGCAATTCTCATAATAATTAGGGTTTGCTCTTTTGGATCCCTTTTTTGCTTTTCTCTATTCCAAATTAAAATTTTTCTTCACTTGTTTCTTTTTATCATTACAAATTTGCCTAATCACTAACCGCCCAATCTCAAATCACTCTTATCAATAGCATGCTTCTTTTTAATTGGTGGCTATGATTAATTAAGAGCTTTCAAATTTAAAAGCTAATAATAATGAATTAATCCCCTTTTCATGTACTTGTAATCAAATCTTGGATTATGGCCCAAATTTTCTAGTACTCTCTTTTATGAATAAGAGTAGAAAGTTTTTCTTCTTCATAGTGATAATCAGATGCTCATATTTGTGAATAAAAAATATTTAATATTTATAATTTATAATTATTTCACTCCTTATTTCCACAGGTATAAAAAAAAATAAAAAAAATAAAAAAACTGATAATTAGAAGTTGTTAATTCCTTAATGGGCCGTGATGGAAATGAAAAGATATGGACCTGAAAAATAGAGAATTGTTGAGCACTGGACTGAACAGGTTCAATAGAAAGTAGACCTGTCATCAGTTTAAAGCCCAGCCCAAATAGGGAATTTTTGGAATGAATATCCATTGTGAGAGATCCAAATTATTTTAATTTTTAATCCATAATATAAAAATGGAAGAATTAGTAAAATATTTCATTAATTGAAAAAATAATTGTAATTGATTAAGTTTTCTATTTAAATCTAATAATTATTATAAAAGATTATAGTTATAAATTTTAATTTAGAAAATTGGTTGTCTAGCAAGATAATTATTTTAATTAAAATATTATATATGTAATACTCAAACAAAGGTTAAAATTTTATTTATATATATACAATTCCCATTCATTAATGATTGACGAGATTTATATATCTAAAGAAACTTGAAATAGAAATCGTTGGAAATACTTCACATACATAAATATAAATATAAATATTAATATTAATAATTTTTAGACAAGCTAAATACAAGCCATGAGCTATATAAGCTGAAGAAGAGGGACGTAATACAGTGAAGGTACATAGAAAATTGCTAGTTATGACATTCGTATTCTGTATTCCTTTCCTTGTCACCATCATGCCACCTTAACCATTCTTAACATTTTCCAGCTTGTCTTGCCAACTAATCATCAAAATCACCAAATAAATAAATTAAGTAAAATTTAGCCACGTGTTATATAAAGACTAAAGTCATCTGCATATATAATAGTAACCTGAAAATAAGTTTCCAGCTTCCTCTTTAAAGTAGCATGCTCTTGCTTCACTTGTTGAAAGGTTCTGATGCATCTGCAAAATTATATATTTTGATTATTATTTCTTTTTTCTTTTTTCTTTTTTCTTTAAAAAAAGAAAAATAAAAGGGCAGAAGCTAGCAATATTTACCCTTCTATATTTCGTGCACAGCAGTATTCCCTAAATTGTGTGCATTCCATCTTGACCTTTTTAGCTCCGATGCTGAGTCAGCAAGAATCCAACATCTTTCATGTATTTTAATTTTAATATAAAAAAAATCAAATTTAAATTCGTATGATTATTTCATTTTATTTTAATAATATGTCTCGAATGTCATAATTATGCAATCGGTTAATTTTAATAATGTGTCTTAATTATTATTTTTTTTCAAATAATAAAGTATTTTAATAATGTGTTTGGAGTGTCATACTTTTCTTGATTTAACCCTAAGGTAGTTAAAATTGTATAAAAAGTTTTACCTCGAGCTGCTTCCTTTGAACTGGTGCATGTAATCATCTAATTTACTAAAATCAACAGGCCTGTTGGCACTGTAAAAATCAATGTCGAAAGGTAGTTAGTATCACATTAACGACCATAACAATTATTTATTATTGCTTGGTATCACTTACAGTGCTTGTTCTATGTTCTGGATTAATCTAGCTGAGTCGCTATAAAAGGAAGCCACAATTTCTTCAACAAAATTAGGGTTTGCATCATCTTGCAAATCCTCAAGTTGCATGAATTGGTCATCAAGGTATCCCTGCAATATAATTAAACTGTTCAGGGAAAAGAATGAGCAATAAGTTTCAGCTCTGGAGTTTTCATTTTTTAATAATTTTTTATCCATAAACTAAATGATGAGTTTGACATAGTAAATGTTTATGCATTATCAATTATAAAAATGATTTTCTTTTTAATCTTTTTTTTATTTAAAAAGAAAAAATATAAAGATTTGATGTGCTGTGCATTTATCGTTTTATCAATTATAGAAATTCAATAATTGACCGTCCATCAAGCAACCTAAGGTTTGTATTTTCTTTTAACATTTTAAATAAAATAAATATAATAATCTGATGAATTTTTGTTTTAGAAAAAAAGAAAGAGCATAGAAATGAGAGATGCTAAATAAGAGGAAGTGAGGAACCTGATCAAAAAGAGACTTTCTCATGTAAGCGACCTGGTGTTTCAAATGCTTTCTGTCCATTTCGAAGGGGAAGAAAATGTGATACAGCACCACAATACTAAGTTACTCTTTTCTCTTCTCTTCTCTTCTCTTCTATTTTAGTAGTTGCCGTTAATGGACTCAACTTAATGAATGCCAACAGCTCTAGCTACTATATATAGTGTACCCAGGAGAAAGAAGAAAATGATTTTTTAATTAAAAAAAAAAACACAAAAACTGAGGAAAATATCAGGGGAGACGCGTGTCACTTTTCTTTTAAGAAAAGTAGAAACTGAATCTATATATAACCATAGCGACGCCCTGGGTCCACCGGTGTGGATTTTTTGTGTTGTGTCCTCATGCTTTTCCGTACATCAGGAAAAAAAAGTTTACATTAATTCTTAAAATCTGAAAATACATTACTATTTTTATAAGATAAAAAAAAAAATTAGAATTGTTATTTTTTTAATTTCACCCTATTAATCCTTTGATCTGAACCTGGTCTTTGACTCCTTGTGCAATTAGGTAAGTAACGGTTTCGATTGTGAAATCCCTGCCTGTGTATCTGAACTGAACGTGGACAGATCATGTAATTTTTACATTTTCTTATTTACTGATAGTTTTCATAAATTCGAAATTTTTTGTACTTATTACCACAGGAATAATCTGATTAGTAAGCAAATGTAATAATCTTCATCCATGTCGACTATGAGTTATTATTATTATTATTATTATTATTATTATTATTCACACCGACGAAATTCAACTGTCGCATCTTATCAAATATTCAAAATTTTATTCTATTTAAATTGTCTCGTCCCCGCGACATATATCCCCAAAGAAATACTTGAAGCGGTAAAATTTCCATCATGAAGCCTTAATTCAAGTAAAGAGAACCATCACCAACAGATTAATTTTGATTTACTAAAGTACCAAAAGAAGCAAAGAAAGAAAAGCGCTAATTTTTTTTTCCCTAAAGATTCACCTGACCCGTAATTTCTTTTCGTAAATTAAAACCTTAAACAAAGCCCAAAAACAAGTCTAGTCAGGAATAAAAATCCAAGAATAAAATTTAAATTATTGCTTATAAGAGGTGTTACGTGCACTTTCACACAGGCAACTGCCGGCATGTGGCAGACAAACGACAACCTACCAGTACGCACGCATACATTGACACAGCTGGAGTTCCTGAAAATGACCAATTTACTTCTAATCACGGAACAATTCCTGATAAGATCTTTGGCCTTTACATTACATTATGCTTTAGTTTCCGACGCGTGTTAACTAGGACATAACTCACTGTCTCAGAATCCAAAAATTAGTTTCTTTAGCATCTCTTTTTCCTTCTGAAATTAAGATGGTATATACCAACACAAAAGTTTGAATAAAGGTTCATTCCGGTGTGGCTCACAATCAGAGTACAGATCATTCAGAAAGCTTATTTTTGTACATCATTATTAATAATTTATCTATGTTATCAGAAATAGAAATATCCCTAAACAGTAAGGGGCAATCAATACATACCGGATTTGATAATTCGAATAACACAATGATAAGACATGTGACATTCTGCATCAAATCACACTTGGCATTTGTTTTTTTATGGTGAATCAGCTACTCCCACTATCATAATAGAAGTTAAAATACTACGCTAAGGTTTTCCATAATTTGCAAGCACTTTCAGTCCCTAAATTAACTTCATCAAAAGTACAAGATTTTAAAGAAATAAATTGTTTCATAATCCAATAACTCGAGGACTGAAGTATTTTGTACTATTGAAGATCACAGTGTTCTGTAAGCTAAAACATCAAGAACTTAAGTGTCGTGAAAATTCATAATTGTATAAACAATGAAACATCAGGGACTAATAGTACTAACTTCAAAACAACAGGGACCTATGTCATAATTATGGTAAACATCAAGACGGTAATATCAAAAAGCTGCAGATACTCAAATTGGTTGCTGATATAATAAGATAACATGATAGAACAGCGGGTTAGGAAAACCAATGATAGGCAGGCAGTAAGTTATTTCCTCTTAGTAAGCTTTTTTTTTTTCCCCCTTTTTTTTTCCTTTTTTTTTGTATATAAAGCAGGAAGAGTTCGAGAGGAGCCAGACAAATCCCCCCCCTCCCCCCTTTATTCCTTCGCCACCCAAAGATTGGAAGAGAGAGAATGTATACGTGCATCTGTAAGAGTGTGAGTGTGAGTGTGCGTGTGTGTGTCATCTCCTTTGCAGAAAGGACAAGATGTGAGTGGGTGAAATGGGAAGGGAATATGAATGATGTTTCATCCATCCAGTGGAGGATCAATATTCCCTCTTGCCATCACACGTGTGCTGATAAGAGTCCCACCAGAAATAGGATAGATGCTACACGAAATATCAGGTTCAGCTCCTAATAAAGACTGTCAAGAACAATACCCCAGATATCAAATTTTTATAGTTGCTCAGTGAGTGTAAAATGGAAATTGCAATGTCTGATAAATAAGCCAGGGAGAGAAAACATAGCCTCATCATTGGTAAATTGAAATATTGAAGCATAATAATGTTATCTTTTTTTTTTTTTTTTTATTTCTCTATCAAGTCCATGTCAAAGATTAAAAAGTAGCACAAGTTACAGCATAATTCATACTCAACCATGGCTGATCAGATCACCATTTATTCATCCTCTTATTCAATCTGTTCCAGTAGACACAAGATATACTCCAAGGGCAACATGCCCCACAGCATAATGGCCATTGGTACAACTCACCAGTACTATTAATTCAAATATTAAGTCACTCAAGAGTCGAGACAAGAGAATGATTAATTTGTTCCTTGCAATAAAAGCCTAAATGAAAACAATAAGCAAAATGATAAACCAAATTTTCTTTCAGAAATATTTTATTGTAAATAATTGTGGAGAAAAAATAAAATCAACTACCCATTGGTCAATTGCACAACAGAGAGCATGGAGAAAAAACACTAAGCAAAATTACCAAGTTCAATAATCAGCAGAGAATAAAAGAGGCACCTGTCTTGAAGATAAGTAGAAGCAGCTGCATCAAGAAAAAGTTTGTGGGCCTTCCCAATAATTATCCCATTTGCTGACCAAATATATGATCATGGGTTTACTCCAAGTGATTGTGGGCAATAATAGATCCTCCAAAAGTTAAATTTAAGGTTGCAGTTTGCAGATCTTTTTCAATTAAAATTTTCCCCAAGGATTGATTCTGTTCATCTCCGCAAAAATCCCATTGCTTGGTATACATTATTGAGAGTGGCATCTGCTATTTCTGAAGCTTTAATAGTGCCTTCTTCCAAGACTCTATCCAAATAAGCTGAATCAGATATTATTTCCCCATATCGAACCTGAAAATATATAGAAGATATAATAGGGATCTAAGTAATATTATTTAACAACAATCAACAACAAAATACAAATTGGTGATCTTTTCAATACAAAAAACAACAGTCCCACAGAGTTGTCAGCAAAATGGGGCAACCCATGACACGATTGAGCATAAAATGACCTTACCCTTGGCAGACTGCCAGACTCTATAATAACAAGCAAAATGTCTACAATTATGCAGAGATAGTATAACATATGAACTTTAGGCATAATGGCCACTAACAGCCATTTAGCCAGATAGTTAAAAGAGGATGTGCTTGCACCACGCAAGCATAGGCAGAAGTAGATCTCCTTAACTGATGGAAGCAGCAACAGAACAGATAATGTATTCCAGAATGGATAAGCTCTAATCATCCAGATATGAATGACTATATATTCATAAGCAGACTTCATTACCTTTACACATGGGTGAATTGACAGCATCTATATACACATATATATACATATATTTCTCTCATATTATAGTGATGTAAACTAGATATGCACTCAAAGTCTATCAACAAAAGGGGATGAAGAAAGCACACACGAAAATATTTTCTTCCACTTGAACTAGCACAACTCTCACTAGAATTGTCAGCAAAAGTTGTTAGCACAATTTTCTTCAATTACTGTATCAAAATTGATAAACGTTAAAAAACACGCTTGAAAGATGAAATAAAGAGATTGAGAAAGCTGACTCAGGGACATATGTTGTTTGGTGGTAGTTCAAATGAAAACCATAGGAAAAGTTAGAAAGCAGTTGCACTTATAGGATCCAACAAAAGCCACGAGTCATTGAAATGAGTTGCCTATTTGAATATGAGAACACCTTATTTGAATTCCAAGAGTAGTGTTTTGTTCAAAACAAATTAAAATAAGAAAAAACAGAAGGCGTGTTTAGTTCAGCACGGTGAGTGAATATACTGCCCCATGCAGGCCATGCGTTGTGAAGTAAAATGCATGAGCAGGAGTAGAAACCTGGATGGGGTGTAGATGATCAATCAAGGCATCTGTCAAAAGAGGTTTGAATGTGCCCCAATTCATATTTTGACATTCTTGTTTGACTTCCTGCATCGGGAAGTGCTTAACAAAGTAATTTTCACTATAAAATATCTCAAAGTTAATAGGAGCAATGTTAAAGTCAAGCTCCTAAACCAAAGAAAACTAGATACAAGTTAG
Organism: Jatropha podagrica; assembly: GCA_947857235.1. Lineage (NCBI taxonomy): Eukaryota > Viridiplantae > Streptophyta > Magnoliopsida > Malpighiales > Euphorbiaceae > Jatropha > Jatropha podagrica. The sequence goes on along the minus strand of CANUEP010113589.1, from coordinate 131,089 downwards.
ATTACCTCTTTCGTCTTGCCAGAGACAAGCTGATACACAGAAAGAAGATTGTTGCATTCAGGTCGTTCAGGGTTATCAAATTCCAGACTGTAAGAAATTAGAAGGAAAAGCACAAAATAAGATGCTACACAGTAGAAAATTCTTGGCAAGAAATTGAAAGTACGAAAAATTCTTTCAATATGCAGGACAAATTAAGAACTAACCCTGACAGTGAATCAGTTTTGCATCGCTTAATCTTGTTTGCTATCACCTACAAGATAAAAGGTAAAAAAAAATATCAATTTTGAGGGAAGTAAAAAGAGATTTTAAACAAGATTGGACATATAGTATTAATCATTCATCAGGGAAAAAAATATTAATAATAATCATATATTTGAATAAGAGTATCAGAGTTAAACAACCAGCTCATTGAAAATTTCGTAGAAACTGAGCTCCAATACTTTAGTTATCCAACAAAAGATCAAAAGGACTGAGGTTTTATTGTTCCTTAATCTTTCTCTACGTTATAGTAACAGTACAATAAGATATTCATGAAATGCTTTCAGATGCCAACAAAAATTATAACACCATTATCTACTTTTTAACAATATCATCTCAACCTACCCTCAAGAAGAACAAATTTAATTAAAACTCGGAGAATAATTCGATACATTTGAGATTTGTGTCAATTTAAAAAACGAAAGTTTCAAACAGGCACTTTAATTACTGAGTTAAGCAGGATTGAGATGCAATTCTTACCAACCAAACAGACACATTACTTCTGCTTCAGCTCAGTGAAGCAGAGATGTTCAACAGTTGGCCAGGCCCAAGTCGAGGCCAGGATTTTTTTTATCCTCAGCCTGAGCCTAGTCAGCCAATCAGGCCTAAAATGCTGCAAGCCTCGCACAAAGCAGAAAAAATATATTGAAGTATTGATAGTTTATTAACCTGGTGGGCTAGGCAGGGCACTGCATAATAGCAATTCCCAAACCCAGCCAACCTAGGGAGTAGGCCTCATCATGGTCAAGCTGGGCCGATCTTAAGGACCAAATAGCTTATCCAAGCCTGTCCTCAAGTCAGGGCCACATGGTTTCTTGCACCCTGAACATGTCTCCCGTGAAGCAAAGATCAAAGTGAATGCAATTACCTTTATTAAGGGTAATTACATTTAGTGATTTGGTGATCAAAACGAAGCTACATTGAAAGGCAAGTGGTAACAACTCACATCCTTTGGGTCAAGAAGATTGATTCGAGATTGGTCAGAAGGTGCAGACTTGGACATCTATATAAAAATAAGCACAGGAAAATGTCAATATGTATAAGAGAATCCTCCTCTAAACACAAATAAAAAGAAAGTAATCAGGCAAAAATGAGATATAATAGGTGGGAAATATACAAAGCTCAGTAAATTCCAATTCATATTAATTGTTTCCGTTTATGCTATGATAAATATGTTACATTCCGTTGACTTCATTATAATTAGGTAGACTAAAAATAACTGTGTCGATCACCTTTGCAAGACCATCAGTCAGAGACATAACTCTGGCTCCAGCTGGTGGTATAAGAGGCTCTGGAACCTGTATCAAGAAAGGCATTAAGGAAAGGATTACTATCATCACTTGTTACATCACCATTCCATGTGAAGATTGTCAACCAGATATCAAGAAGAATCATCCACCTTAAAGATTGCACCTCCGCTCCTGTGACCAGTATACACAAATCTCAACACAACGGCCAAAAGTGCAATGACATATTTTTTTCAAGAGAGTGTATATCATGCTCAAGAAAATATATAATTTCTCACCCTCCTAATTTTTTCCACTTTCTTCCTCCATATAGATAATTAATGCGCTCAGCTAGCTCACGAGTCAATTCCAAATGCTGCTTTTGATCCTCACCAACTGGCACAAAGTCGGACTACAGAGGCATGCTGCAATATATGAGGATTTTGTATATTTTGATTATTTAATTATCAATTTATCATCAGTCATCAATACAAAGACGTAAATAAGCATAAAGAAAAGAGTTGAGGTTTCATGATTAAATAATTAATCAGTGTTTTAACCAGTGTTTCTTTATTAAACACTAAAAATCAACTTGACTCAGTCAAGTGTCAATCACAATCTAGCCACAATCAGTTCACTATTCCCTCCACCACCCACCACGCTCACACACACAAAACACCTCCAACCTCTACCTTATATTATTTCTTTGCTGAAATAAATGAATTAATATATATACATACACACACAGAAAAATTACTCATTTTCGTAACAAATGATCTGCAAGTTTTAAAAACCACCTGATACAAAAGAATATCAGATGCCATCAGAACAGGATAAGTCAAAAGAGCAACCCCAACATTCTCATCCCCCTGCAGAAGTGAAAACAAATATAAACAATTAATCTAAACAGATGAGAAGGAAAAAAAACATAAAATGCAACATTAACTAGATTCTCATGCATAAAAAAAATAGAGAGAAGTAAAAAAAATACAGGATTTGTTATAGAAAACTGAAATTTAAAAACTGCATACAAGAAGTTGAATGCTGACTATCAGATAGCCATAGACCTACCGCCTTGCGGGATTTCTCTTTAAACTGAATCATTCTGTTCAGCCAACCAATTGGTGTGGAAGAACTTAGAAGCCACATTAGCTCTACATGAGCATGTACATGAGACTGCACAAATACAGAAGCCTGGATGTACAAATCAGAGAAATCAGACTATTATAATTACTAACAACAAATGTTCACATAGATGCATAATAAGCTGCATTATCAAGGACCAAGAGCTGCATGACCTTGGAAGTGTCAACACCACATGCCAAATAAATTGCTGCTGTATCCCTTGTAGCCTTAGATAATTGTTGTGTGTCATATGGTAACGTAATCTGTAAGTTAAATAGAAAACTATAGCGGTTAAGATTGCTTGAACTGTTATTAAAAAATAAACAGTCTCCTTCCACTCCTCTTTTTTTTCCAGAAGGAACAACTACACAATGAGAGAAAATAATTTGGAAACCACATCTAGCACCACTCCTTAACACAAGATGCTCATCACTTTCAGTCAATAGATGCATAAGTTTACCACACAGTCAAAACATATGTCCCTCGGTTTCTAACAATAATTATGAATGCATTTAGGTGCTTAACATGGTACCTCCTGGCATTGTTTCTTTGAATTAATAATGGATGTGGCACGTAGGACAATTTCACTGTTATTGTCAGAAACAAAATCGATTTCTCAATTCAAGGGCAATAGGAACTAGAACATGAACCGGAAAGCAATAACAGCTACTCTCTCTGTCCCACAATTCTTGTTCTGCCTTCATTTTTCATCTGTCTCAAACTATTGTCTTGTTTCTTTTTTCAGAAGTAAATAATATTTGAAGCTTACTATTTTATCCTTGTTTAATATGCCTCTTTTTCAATAAATATATAGTCAAACTATTGCGTTATCATTAATTAAATCTTTATTATAAAATTAAAATATCAACCTTTAATATTCTAAGAAAACTCTATTTAATCAAATGTTTGATTGTGAAAATTATGTGACAGAAGGAGTAACAACTGGAACTTGAAAAACAAAGCCCTGCCTTCTTTAAAGCAGAAGATTTTTTTTTTTTGACACCCATTAAACAAATACCTTCCAAGATATATTAAGAAAATAATGCTTAATACAATTTGAGCAACGTTTGTAATAAATCAAATAGCATTTGCTTCAGCTCACATAAGAAACGGGAAAAAAAAAATAACAAATAACAAACAACAAACAACAATCAACTTTGAGTTGGGCAAAATCATATATACACCATGTCAAAGATATGAAACCCTGGCATGACAGGATACCTTCAAAATTAGTTTGCTCAAACCATCGTTTCTCACAATCTTCCTCCCAAGATCTACCTCACAACTACATCCACACATAATGGCATCTGATACACCCCATGGTTCATTGTTTAAGCCCAATTAGCTAGGACACTGGCCCGTCACCCATTACTAATCCTATCATCTCATAGAACAAACAAACTGTCACATATGCAAATAACCGCAGGTTCACAAACTATAGAACCCATAAAACTGGCAAATGAAGTTTGAAATTTCAGAACAGCAGTAACCACATGTAACCTTAACAATGTATAAGAACATACTGATAGAGCTCATAAATGCTGCGGTAAACAAAAACATAGCGCATGAACAACAGTGAAGTGTCTGCTTAATTTTGGCCCAACGTGACCACATCACTATATTTAACTTGAAAAGCGTATTGAACATATATGAGCACATACCGCATGGAGGTCCACAATGAAGAAGAGAGTCTCATATGTATTCTGCACAAAGTAAAAAATCAATATAAAATGTTAACAATGAAAATTGAAACTAAGTTGCTATTTGAAGAAGAATGAAAGTTTTAGAAATGTTTCATCTTGAAATAGAAAAAAGACAACCTGAAGATCTATCCAATTCTTTATAGCACCAAGATAATTTCCGAGGTGAATAGATCCTGTGGGCTGGACTCCAGATACTATCCTCTTCCTGTAAATCAAAAGCATTCACTGAATCAGAACTTGCAGAAAACGGGTGAAATATTTATTCGTAGTACAACTTCAAATCACATTCTCAATTCTAATCATCTATTACTTTAAAGCAGTCTTCAAGTGCTAAACTAGAGCTTGTGCAGTGACTTTAATATAGGCAAAGAGTGAAAATTACTTTACAGAGCTGGAAGAGCTCCCCGGAGCGGTGGGCTCCGAAAGCGAGACGCTGCAATGGCAACGGAAACCATTGGCGTATCTTACATTTTGACGAATTAGCCCCGAACTTTGCAGATATTGCGTTCGCAATCCACCGAGCGACCTGCTTGAGATTACACATGAATGTGAATTTTGCACTGAAATTAGACAGACAGAGAACGGAGAACGGATGAGATAGAGTACAGTGAAGATGCCAGGCGCGGAGGGGAATTGGATAGGAGGAGTAAGTGAGAAAGAATTCCACGTCCCATTGTCGTCGTCTTGGCGTGCAATACTTTATTGAGAGAGTTTTAATTTGTATTATCCGATTAAATGGATGAGGGCTTGCGTTGTGCCGCTATATCATTGTTCACGGGTAGGGGAAAACTGAACACGTCCAATAATATTAGGGTGGCCACAGTTTCGGTTTCAAAATCTAAAAGTCAAAACCGAATAAAAAAATAACGGTTCTGATTACAGCGTAAAACTGAACAATTATGATTTGAATTTTTATTTTTTAATAGTTTTAAAATTCACGATTTAGTTAGTTTTCTAATTGATTTTTAGGTGAATTACAAAAGTTAAATAATGTTTTTTATTGAAAACTTAAATATTTATGAAATAATTTTTAAAAAATTAAAAAAATAATGAAAAGGCTCGACTTAATATATTTATTTTAAAAAGACTTGAATTTAAAAAAAAGTTTGAATTTAATTTATATTTTAAATGAAAAAAGAAATTAATAGTAAATTAAAAAAATCAATTTTTCATAAATATTCTTGTTGGCCGTTTTATAGTAGTTAGAATGATTAATTTGGACATTTCAAAATAATATTAGAAAAATAAAAAAGAAAATTGTAGAAATCAAATAGAGTCGTCAATTCGAACCAATAGAATCACCGATTATGATTGGTTCTTAAAACTATTGGTTTACAGTTACTTAAAAATTCAAATATATCTTTAGTTTTGATTTCAATTTAGACCAATTTCAATTTTCATTAATTTAAAATTTAAAAATTGTGAAATGATTACCCTTACATGTATTAATCGGTTAGATCAAATCGATTTTAAAACATCTCTATCTATCAATACCATTAACGAGGAGTGTAAAGCGTTCATAAATCCAAATTGTCTAATTTGAACTAAACTCATAAAAAAAGTGGTTCAAAAAGTGGTTCTAAAAGAATCAAGAGTGGATTTGATTTTTTTTTTAAGACACCCATTTTCTTATTTACATTAAATATCTTCATTTGATTGTTTTTTTAAGAGAATATCTTCATTAACTTGAAGGAAAAAATTCAACAAACAACGGGATATGCTCCTAGACATGAAAGCAGATATGGCAATAGGATGATTGAATTAAACTATGACCACCTATATTAATTTGCCGTTTAATTCAAATAACATTAATATTTGATCTTTTATCTAAAATAACTTGCCTAGGGAAGAATTATTATATTTTTTAAGTGCGAAAAATACATCCTGTGAATTAATATATACGTAGGGTAATATTCTTAATAACTAATAAGAGTAATTTTGGAGCTCAGAAAGTCTTTAAATGCAGGTTAATTTTCTTTATAGTTTGATCATTTACTAAAGTTGGAATGACTTTGTTTTCTTTTTGAAACTAAACGACTGGCCATTCCATATATAAAAGTTTTATTAAATTCGTTTCACAGTACTGAACCGCCCTTTCTTCAAAAGTTTCGGCACAAGAACGACAACTCGTTCTCCAAACGGCCACTAGCCATACACTATCCCAAAAAAGACGGATTTGATGGTAATAAGAACAACTGAAACGACCTTCAGTACTAGTCATCGTGACACGAGGAGGGTCATGACACGACGGATTCATTTAGACAGAGAGAGAGAGAGCGCCAGAGAGGAAATATTAAGTATATGTTCTGGAAATTTGCGGCGGAGGCGATCCAAACGGCGGGTACATACTGAAAGCACAAATCCGTTTCCATTCATCTTTTTAACAAAAACATCCAAAAATCCACGCTCACGTACGCAAAATGGATGACGAAGCAATTACTGAGGCAGAGAGATACCAGATGGCTCAGATTCGAGAGCTTGAATTTGAGGAATTACAGGTTGAGGAAGTGGAGGAGGAAGAGGACTCGTCGGATGATGACCTTGACGCTATGTAATCACTACGATTTCTATTTCTTCGTTTCCTTTATTAATCACTATTGCAAATCAAAATTTATTCAGCATTAACTTTAACTTCGTGTTCTAATCACTGTCTACGATTTTAGAGATTAGGGCTTTTACTCTTCTGGACTCTCAAATTCGAGCTCGTAGTAGCTAAAGACATTTCCAATTCCTGTTTGTTTGTGGAATTTCTAGACCAGATATTGTTTTAATTTTACTTGAAATTTTTAGTTTACGAGAAACTGATATAACGAAATGGACGTAAGTAAGTTGCAGAAGGTTTTCCTTTGCTTTAGTTCCCTCTCTCTCTGTGTGTAAATTCAATTTCTGCAGGTGTTTACTCGTTGTTCCTGATTATGGGAGTCTAATTGCTTGATTTATGCACACAATCCTTTTCATGATGCCTATTTGCTCCTGACGGAGACTCTGAGACCAAAATGTCAGATTGTGTTTTTGAAAATAATACTGATTTGGCTGCCTAGGGAAGTTCATGAATAGTCTGGCACATTATAATCAAATATAAATCATACAACATGGTATTTACATTACTTTTCTGCCTATGGCAAACTTAATGGCTTTTAATTATATAAACAAAATGTAGTTAATTATTGACATTTTCAAAATAAAAAATTTATTGTTATAGATCAAAGCAAGGTTAATTTAACATCCTTTTTTCCTCAATTTTAATGTTAATATCAACAGCAAATTTTTGAAAATTGAGATATTTTTTTGATAAAATTGAAGTTAAATTAAAATATCTTCATGCAGCAAATGTTTTCCTCTACCAAATAATTTCTTCAACTGGCCTATACCACATTAATTATTGCTGTGATATCCTAATTTTCTGTTTGTTTCATTCTCTCCATGCATATGGAAAGTGGCACGGCCTCATCACATGAATATACTTTTAACACCAGCTTGGCTCCTTTGCACACCTATCTTGGTGGTAAGCATGCACTGGTATTTACTTCATTGTGTTTTTGGGAGAGGAAGGTATCTTTCATTTTCAAATTTTTTGAGGCTCACAATGCCATTTGCATATTCCAGAGGTTGAAGACACTCACCGGAGGTTGGCCTTTTTAGACGGTGGTGCAGTATTAACTCTTCCGTTATTCTATCTTGAAGGTATGCCATGTACAAGACTTGATTTCTTATGTTGTCTTCCACATACATGTGCATACATGCATGAGAATTGATGATTGGTGTAATCTGTACCAATTGGCGATTGCTATAATTTCTGATAATTTTTTTGGAAGTTTTATTACAACACTATATTTAATTTATGTTTGTGCTTGTCCATGCATGTATTGTAATTAGGCTTCAATTGTTAAACACTATGTATCTTTCTAATTTTTGTGTGTGAATAATTATTTCAAGAAGATACAAGTATTAGCTTTAAGTAGTTGCAATTAGCAGCTTGTAACCTTGCAAGTTTTGGGGCTTGATGGCCTTCTCATGTAGATGAGGACTAACAAGCAGTGAGATGCAACATAGCTGTGTCCCTCTGCATATGTGTTGACGATGCCCTTCTATTTTCATCATTCTTCTTCAGTCAGCATACTCTAATCCTGCTGCTTGATATTTGTCAGGAGTTGTTCTTTTCCCAGGGGCCATCCTTCCTCTTAGAGTTATTCAACCCATTTTTATATCTGCTCTTGAGAGGGCATTGACCCAAGTTGATGCTCCTTACACTATAGGTGTGGTAGGTGGACACCATCTGAAACCCTATTATTTTAATTGTTTTATATGGAATTCCTCTCTGAAGATCTTTTTCCCTATAACTGAATCTTGGTCCAGGTTCGGGCTTACAGGGAGCGTGGTAACAGACGATTGAGGTTTGCAACTATTGGGACAACTGCAGAGGTACGGTATGCTATGGTTATGTACTCTTCATAAGTGATTGGGAGGATGTCAATTTGTATGAGTGGGATTTGGCATATCTCGTGGCCTTTGTAGCATTACTTAAGATTAGTGTGCAATTGTATTTTTGCAATCTCAACTTATACAACTTAAAAAATTAACTTTTTGCTGTGTTGGATCCATTAACATGGCATTTAGTGTCAAACGTAAATGCATGTTAAAGATGCATATGTTTTTGGCAAACACTTGTGGATTTTGCATATTGATGGATAAACCAAAATAAAACGAAAGCTGTAGGAATAATTATTTTACTGTGGAATTAATATGCTCAAAATGCAATGTCAAGATGTTATGAAAGGAGGTCACCTGTGCAGTCATCTAGGTTGCTGGCAAAGTGCATTCCTGAGTAGTGAACTTGTGAAGTAGTGTTACTTATTGAACTGTTATGTGAAAAATGATGTTATAATGTGGTTCATCTTACAATAATAATGACGTTAATTCTGTTACATTGTTAATTTTTTTGGAATATTTATTATCTGGTATTAAAATTGCTTAGAGTTCACTACATAGGTTCGTGGATTCTCTATGTGCCAATTACTGAATCAACCATTTTTTTTTATATATATTTTTTATTTGATATGTCATGGCAATCATATTTCATATGTTTTCCTGTTGATCTTGCAGTTGCTGGCTTTTTCCTTCCTAACTTATTGTATTTAATTTACAGATTCGACAGTACCGGCGGTTAGAGGATGGATCACTGAATGTAGTAACTCGTGGCCAGCAGCGCATTTGTTTAAAACGCCGTTGGATGGATGTGGAAGGAGTGGTTAGACCATATTTATGTTACAGGAGTATTCCTTCTTTCTTTTAGCTGCCTGTGTAATCGATGAATCATATATTGTAATATTTTCATTTCTTTAGCCCTGTGGAGAGGTTCAAATTATCCAGGAAGATCTGCCATTAAGGGCACCATGGGACGCATTTGGAAAATTGCCACCATTAAGTAATTTTCATGGCCATAATATCTCAGGCATGGTGCCTTCAAAAGTCTCATCATGCAGAGATGGGGATGGTGACAATGATTCAGAGGCAACCTCAGCAGAAAGCTTTGAGAGTGAGCTTTCACTAGCTGAAAGGAGGATCCATCAATCTGCTATCGATTCATCATGTTCCTATGATACGATGAATGAATCAACAAGCAGTGATGATGACAAGTCTGGATCAGAAATGAAATCTACAAGATCTCATGCAAGTGATGCTGACTCTATTGGTTCATTGCATTTGGAACGTAAGAAAAATATTGAAAAGACCACCTTAGGAATTGCATGTGGTTCCACACCGGGAAAGCGATCCCGCGGAGGGAAAGGGTCCAAAAGGTGCTGGAAAAATGCAGACCTAAACCAGTTTCGTAGAGTTCCAAGAGCATTCTGGCCCTACTGGGTATATCAAATGTATGACTCTTATTGCCTTGCTCAAAGGGCTGCAGGTACTTTGTTCACTGAAAGTTCAATTATAACTTCATTTTTGAGTTATCTTCACTAAACACATACTCGCACGTGTTTCACTGTTATAGTGGACACGAATATCTTTTGTTTTACCCAGTGGACTTGAATATGTTATGCCTTACCCACCCGACTATATATGAATGATCTGGAAGTAGTTCAATCAGATAATGAATGTTCTGTAATTTAACATGTATCTGGTTTTTGATCTAGGTATCAGTATAAAGAAAATTTATGAACATATGGCCATATGCTTGTAAATATATGTTTGAGTTGAATGTCAAAGAAAATCCATATCAAGTTGATTGGATCTTCACAGTATTAATTATAGAGATGTAATTAAAGAATTTACATAAGTCACATTCTTCATTATGCAGTTGTATAAGAGAGAGAGAGAGAGAGAGAGAGTTCATTTCTACTGTGACTTATGGATTAATTGTTTGTGGACTTGACCATAAAATATTCTACCAACATCTTAAATGCTTTTGTTTTGAACATCTTTCAGATATGTGGAAACAGATAGTTGGAGCACCAAGCATGGATGGTCTTGTGACAAAACCAGATCTTTTATCATTTTACATTGCCAGTAAAATTCCTGTGTCTGAATCCATAAGGCAGGAGCTTCTAGAGATTGATGGTATTTCATATCGCCTACAGCGAGAGATTGATTTACTTAGAAGCTTTGATCTTATTCGGTGTAAAAACTGTCAGGTGGTTAAATTTTGTGCTGTATCCAACGCTTCATTCATTTGCATACCTGCATTCCTGCTTGTCCCTGTAATAATAGACTTGCCCGCTTAGTCCATTGGTTAGACACGAAAGTAGGTCTAAGCTTACAATATAAAGGTATTTATTATCTTTTATTTTCTCTGTCCTTGTGCAGACTGTGATTGCCAGGCGAAGCGATATGCTGGTAATGTCTAGTGAAGGTCCTCTTGGAGCTTATGTTAACCCACATGGTATTGTGCATGAGATAATGACTTTCTATAAAGTAAATGGGTTAGCGCTCCATGGGCAACCAGTTAGAGAATACAGCTGGTTTCCTGGGTATATACTTTATTTTACAACTCTATGTACTATTGATTTTCTTGAATAGTCTGTGGCACAAATTTTTCCTTGGACTGTTGATACTCTATTTCTCTCACTTGGATAATGGATTATATACGTGAAGATTACTGCATTTGAAACTCATGGTATTATCTGGACGATCCCTTTTTGACGTTTGCCATATTTTGCAGATATGCATGGACAATAGCAGAGTGCGCAAATTGTGAATCTCAAATGGGGTGGCTTTTCACTGCCACAAACAAGCGGCTGAAACCTCAGTCTTTTTGGGCAATCCGTAGTGCACAGGTGGCTGATGATGTACAATAAGTTTGGAATTTCTTAACTGCTGCTTCTGAATTTTGTTTGTGGCCATGCAATGAGTTTAACCTGTAATGTATATATCACCAGTCGTTTTCATTTCTCCCTTCTGAAAAGGAAAAAGAAAGAAAATATGTAGTTTCATAATATGTCTGGTGACTTGGATCAAGTTGTTCCGTGACAAATGATATATATTTGCTATCGATGTCAAAGCTTCATTGAGCCATAAATTGTCTGATTTGGTAGAGTAGTGTTCCACATGAAAATATTAACTTCATAGAGCCTATACCATTTTTGTTTGGTTCGTGGATTCAGATATAAGAATCGTAAATAACCAATACTAAGTAAAATGTAGATTACATTTGCCGAAGAATAATAAAGGACAAAATAGGCTATGCAATTAAAGAGAAAAGTGTCTTAGTAGTAGATTTCTTCCAATACACGAATATTATAATTCAATCAAAGAGGAATAAAAAAAATAATCTACATTCTCAGGGTAAGGTAAGGATAGCCACAAAAGCTCTGATACCAATAGACTGAGAACTAAATTAAACTAATCATAGATTGAGGACCGAAATGCAATTCAGACATTGAAAAAAGGGAATAAAAATCAGAGAAACTAAAAGTTGAAACAAAAAAGCGTCCAGTGCAAGTTGCTGGCCACAAAATGTGCAAAAAAAAAAACACTGTAGGCTTAACGATAGCTTCGGTAGACTGGGCTGTACATGCAGCTCTCTGCATACTGAACAAGATTCTTGGGACGTGGGAGATGGGACGCCAGACCTATAAATTTTTTAGATAAGATTAATGAAGCATTTAAATAGAATGCATCATCTACAGGAAGTACACATCAGAAAAGAAGCTCACCAAGTTCATATGCTTTAGCAGCAACCTTAGCAGCAATGTGAGCTGAAATCTTCCGGATGTTAGCAAATGGAGGGTAAATAAGTCCCTTGTCAAAATTTTCCTGTGTCACTTGTGCAGCTAAAGCTTCCGCTGTTGCAAGAAGAAGAAATGAGAGTAATTAAATACAGTTTCTTCAAATTCATTGTCGCGAACATGGAAAGTGTAACACGAATTGTCTGTCTACTTACAGGCAGCCAAAAGCATGTCATCATGCACACGAATTGCACCGGAAATGATCAACCCCAAACCAAATCCAGGGAATATGTAAGCATTGTTCGACTGAAACAAAAAAATTAAGAGGTAAGAAACTGATTACAGTGAATTTCCAGTTAAATATATATTACACAGAAAAGTCAAAACCTGGCCAGGCACGAAAACTTTCCCCTTATAGTCAACGGGGTCAAATGGACTTCCGCTGGCATAGATAGCACGGCCCTCACTCCACGTATAAGCTTCTTCAGCTGTACACTCAGATTGTGAAGTAGGATTGGAGAGAGCAAGAATTACAGGTTTCTCATTGAAGGATGCCATGGCCTCAACCACCTCTTTTGTGAATGTTTTTCCAACTCCGGATGTTCCAATCAGGACTGTCGGCTTGATTGCCTTAACAGCATCCGAAAGCCCTTTGACAGGTTCATGGTCATGAGCCCAAGGCTTCTTGAAGTGTTGAAGTGATTCTTTACGTGAGCTAACGATCAGTCCCTTTGAGTCCACAAGCCAAAGCTTCTTGCGAGCCTCTTCAAGTGGAGCTTTCGTCTGTTTTGATATCTCAAGAGCTATAAGCTCAGCTATACCAGTTCCGGCCTCTCCAGCACCCAAGAATAAGAATCTATGGTCAGCCAAGGTTCCACCAACTAATTTCAAAGCTGCAAGAAGTCCTGATAGCACCACAGATGCTGTGCCCTGTAACAAATGATATAATTCGGAATAAGAGAACTTCCATTTGAGATAAAATGGATTCCTAATGGAACCAACAGCGATTGCAACATTTTTTACCTGTATATCATCGTTGAAAACTAGATGACTTGATCTGTATTTTGCCAGTAGCTCGAATGCATTGTGATTTGCGAAATCTTCAAACTGAAAAGAACATTAACATTTTCCGAAGAAAAAATCAGGTTTACTAAACTCAAAAATAGAGTTACTTACCTAGCATATTTGACATTACAATTGATATTTTACCTGTATAAGGACTTTCTCCCCATAGCTCTGCTTAACTGCAGTCACAAACTCCTCTAGAAGTTCTGCATATTCCTAATTCACAGCAGAAAACCCAAAACACCTTTCAGAATTAATCACCAAGCGCTAAAAAATATAAATAGCAATGATTCGAAAGAGTAACAAAAAAAATAGTAATGTCGTTAAACCTGTCCAGTTGCCCTCTTTTGTTTTAGACCAATATAGAACTCATCATTCAACAATTGCTCATTGTTTGTGCCAACATCAATAGTAACGGGCAGGCACTGCAATGTTGAATAAAAAGTAGAAATTTTTATTAGTAACTAAAATAGAAAAGAACTATATACTTTGCTGATGCTGAAATAGCAGAATTCGACTAACTGATCAGAGTCTGAAATAGAAAAATGGGTTACACTCGATAGGAGCAAGTTCATAAAGTGTTATCTAGTAACAAATGACATCAAATTAGAAGAGAATGTAACTATTTCAAGAGCTTATAATATAGTGAAGCTTACTGCTGAAGGACGTATTCCTCCCAGTGCCGTATACAAAGAAAGTTTTCCGACAGGAATTCCCATTCCCTGAAAACAAGTAAAAAAAAAAAATATTTGTTTACAGAAGGACAAAAGATTTTGCATTTAACATGTGAAGATAGGATATAAGCATTATTAATTACCTGACAACCAAGATCTCCAAGTCCCAAAATACGTTCACCATCAGTAACAACAATAACCTGTATATTTCTTTCTGGCCAGTTCTTCAATACTTCAAGAATCTTGCCCCTAAAAAAGAAAAGGGAATATAACAACTCAATATCTTCTTTTATATTATACAATTCAGATATGATTTATGCAATTATGATGTTAAAACCGCCATACTTCTCTTTCAAGCTGATGTAGAGACCCTGAGCTCGCCTGAAAATGCTTCCATATTTCTGGCAAGCTTCGCCAACTGTGGGAGTATACACAACAGGTAGCAGTTCCTCGACATTATCTATCAAAAGCTTATAAAATAGCCTTTCATTCCGCTCCTGCAAAATATAAAAGGCTTACAGTTAGATATTACTTGTTCAATTCCATTAGTGAAAAGATCCAACGGTTCGCTGAGTTCCCTCAATTTAAAACCACATAGATATATGATTAATGAGGAGTACCTGGAGATCCATCATGGCCATGTATCGTTGCAGGGGAACTTTGTACTGACGAAGCAATTGCATCAACTTTTTCTCCTGATAAACCAATTATATATAGAATTAAGCAACAATACATATTTTAGGAGTCATAATATCATATGTGGGCTTGAATTGCTAGCAATGCCAATTTAAGCTAACCTGGAGCTCCTGAGTGAGAAGTGCTGGAGGCAGAAGGCCCCGCAAGTAATGAGCATCCCTCTCTTTCTCATTGAAAGCAAGCCCTTTATTGTGGCGTGGGTCTCTCAACAATGTATACCCACTGTAACAAATAAAAAAAAATGAAATGAACTTCTGCGAATCTTAGATGTATGGATTGATCACTCATCAGAAAACTTTATTGCTGTTTATTTCAGTTTTGCGACTCATTTTTCTTAATCCAAAAATTTAAAAACTAATTAACGCGAATTTTTGTTCGCAGAAAATAATCTTGTTTTTTCATTTTTAACACAAACAACAAAATTTTCACCTAGCGACGGAGACGGTCCAAGGGGTGATAAGCTGATCCTCCGTGGCACTATCCTCACCATAAACATCCTCAACGCCACCACCCAACGCTACATTCTTCTTCTCCATAGTTGAATCACCACCGTTGATTTTTGTACTCTCCATTAAAGCCCAAAACTTTATCTCTCCTCTTCTACACAAAATGACTCTCTGCAAATCAAAGAAAGGCTCAAAGAAAAAAGCAACACAGAAGACACACGCTCTTTGTGTTTGGTATGGAAAAATGAAAGAGCAAAGCCACCTTATATAGGCACCAGAAAGTAGAAACCCATGAATTTCTACTTTCTCTTTTTAAATAATAATTTCTGAAAATGGAAGTTCAGGTTTGGTTTCAATGTCAAAAGGACGAACGTAGACTAAAGACCACCAACGTGTACAAATTGATTCAAAGAAAATAAAAAAAATAAAAGAGTTCGCTTTGAAAAGAATCTATAATGAATGGTTATACCAGAAAAGTAAGTCTTTTCAGTGAAATCATATTGCAGGAACGTGCAAAGAACTGTAGACAGTGTGAAAGAGAGAAAGAGAACAATTTTGCGCGTTTTCCGTAGAGAGAGAGAGAGTCTTTGGTACGCGTTTATGAGTTCAAATGCAACGGAACGGGAAATTGAAGTCGTTAGTTAGGTGAAAGTGTGTTTCTCTTAAGGGAAAATTTTATCCGAACCGGGTTGATAAGCCCACGTAAACCAAAACAAAACAATAAGAATAAAATTTTTTATGAAAAAGAGAGTATTTCTTAATATTAATTAAAAAAAAGATAAAATTAAAATATTTTTAAAAATTGAAATATGTAAATGAACTCTATAAAATTGACCACTGAAATGAACTTTATTGAAAAAATACCTTTCATTGTAAATTCAATTATTTTTATTTATTTTTTTAAAAAATCCCAAACTATAACAAGGTTATTTTTTTTAATCCAATAATAACGTTAGTTTATATTTTATATCTTTTTCTTATTTTTGGAAAATACAAAATCAGTAACGACGTTCTTTTTTAAATCTAGTAATAATATTAGTTGTTATTGTTACTATGAAACTATAAAAACTAAATATTAAGAATTATTTTCAAATGCAATTTAAAGCAATAGTAACAATATTAGTATTGTTTTTTATTTCCAAATTAATTATTTAAATCAATAAAATTGTTTACATTAATTAAAATAAATATTACGATGAATTTTACTGATTATAAAATTAATTAATTAGCATAAAATATTAGCATATTTATTACTAATTTTATAAATACTACTAATTTTACATATTAGCATGAAATATGTAAATATTACTAATTTTTCTTATAAAAAATCTTTAAGCATTTTAAATAATATAAAATGGGAAATTCATTGAAATTATTCGTTTGACTTTTATTAAAACTTTATATTAAAAAACAATCTAAAAATTTAATTTTGTGTAAATAGCACGTCACAAATAAATTTAAGTGAAATTTGAGCTTTATTCCTTTCTTCTTCTTCTTCTTCTTTTCTTTTTTTAAAAAAACTTATTTATGAGATTTTTCTAGTGACCTTTGAATATTATCATTTTATCTAACGACTTATTTTTCCTTTTTTTTTACATTTATTTTAATTATTTTGGAGATACCAAATACAATTTCAAATTCACTTCCAATCAATTTTTATTTTTTTTTTACCAAAAAATATACGTATATGTTTACAAATATTTATGGATTTAATTTTATTTAAATAATTACATAATTGGTAAATTTTCTTTAATAAATTAAAATCAAATTGAACTTCCCCATTAAATCTTTTTTTTTTTTTTTAAGTTGATTAAGTTAATGTTTTAGATACGTGTAGTCTAATAAATTTTTTTCGTCCTTGTCTTCTTGTACGTGAGAAATAAGAATTTAGCTTAGTGCTTCTTTCATCTATCATCATTATGGTAAATTTAGCATCCTTAAGAAAGCTAACATCGTGAAATGATAACTTGACATGAATGCACATAAAATTCATAAATTAATCTATAAATTTTAACAATTTAATATAATTTTGTGGGTATCATGTCGTTTTGACTTGGAGATGATGTTTTCCAAATTTGAGAATTAAAGAAACACGTTACATTGATTGTAAGTGAAAAGACCAATTCCAGCTCTCAATTAATTGATGAATGTCAATTTTGGAGAATGCATTGAAAAAAGCTGAGAAGAAGAAGATAGAAGCAATGCATGCAGGCAGTCATGAAAACTACCCTTCTTCTCTTCAATTCACATTTAATTTATTAAAACTAATTCTTTGAATCATAAAAATATTATTATTATTATTATTAACTCTGTTTTTTATGTGCTTAATACTGATGTCTGTGAAAGTTATATGACAAATTAAAAAAAAATATATGTATATATTTAAATTTGGATTTTATCAAAAACGGCAGCGTCTACTTTTTTGACGTTGACGATTATCGAAATTAAGAAGGTTAGTCTGAATGCAGGTTGAAGTTGGTAGCAGTATATATAATTTTCTCAAGTCTTCTTCGTTCATTCACATTGTCTATACGTATATAATAATATTAGACGCGGCAACTCTACATGGATCTGGAAGCTTTGAAGATTCAATCTTCGGACTTCTTGAGGAATTTATAGACCGAGTCTACATTTCATTTTCATGTGTTCTTTCTTTTTCTTTTTCTTTTGTTTTAGAACTGAAATTTATATTAAATAATGAAATTGTGACGGAGTTCTATTGTACAGATGGCGTCCACTTTGCAAGCAGTAAGATACTGTGCAGAAAGACCTGATAGTGAAGGCACAGGCCTGAACATAATTAAATGTTATAGATTTTGAAAAATCCAAGGTATCTGTCCAGCGTCTCTCACTACTTTCAAATGATGAGACTGAAAATCTCTATATATGACTCTGTGCAAAAGGGCTAAAAGTATGCGAGAATAGATTAATAGAAAGCATGCAAGGTTATTATAAGAAAGATAATGCAAGCCCGGGAGGCATTAAATAAGTAATCCAGACCAGAGACAAATAGATATGTGCCCCAAGGGATTGAAGAAAGGGAAGAAGATTACCCACTCACCTCTTCTCTCTGTCCCGAATGAAATAGGGCACTAGTCGGAAATGGGTCCCACTTGTCATGGAATAGTCCAATTTGGTCATATCGGAGGTGCCAACGTCTTGACCAAAAACCCATCTTCCCTGTAGAAAGAATAAACATTGAAAAGGCGCTTAATCGAGTACAAAAATCACCCTTTTGCTTTGGCTCTATTTCATCTGAAACTTTACCCAAAAAGTCTCTTTCTTTCTCTATAGGGTTTCCAAATCTAATTTAATCATATTTCAATTACTATTAAACCAAAAAGAAATATACCGTTTCTTTTTCACCTCGTTAATTTTTGGAGACTGTATATGGATCGTCTCCGCCCTAGACAGAGATTGCAATTCTCTGGCTTTGCAGAGGCTGAGGTATAATTTTCTTTTTCTTTGAACTTTTTGTTATCCATCTATCGATTCTTTATCTGGGTTTTCACTATGCTCAAATATTAAGCGTTTGATTTTGGCTATAGTTTATTGGATATTTTTTTCTTATCTTTGCATTTTTAATTGCTACTTTGTGTGTGTTCCTTTGATGATGGTTAAATAGTAGTGCGGTTATATTGTGATTACAATACCAGAAATTTTTTATTTTGCTTAACAATTTGAAAGTTTCAGCTTTTTATTTCAGACAGCGCAAGGGTTTGGAAAAATTAATTGGAAATGTCAGATTTTATCTTATATGATGTAAACAATTTTATTGCTATCTTGATTGAAGCTTCTATTAACAGAAAATTTGGGAATCTGTAACTGTTTCCAACCATGTATTATCTATGAATTATTTGCTCATAATGTCAATTCAATTCTTTTAAAATCCTTGTTAATTGTGTGTGGATATGTGAGATTGTTTTTCTCTCCTCCATGGCAACAGATTCAGAAGATGGAGAAATTGCTAGAGGAATCAAAGCAGCCAATGGACAAGGAATTTTTTCAAAAAATTGCAAGAAGTTTTAAGTAAGTTGCTTTGAGGTGCATCTTTATTCAATTATGAATAGATCAAATCACTTGGTTAACTTAGATGATCATTGTCCCAAAGTGTCTTTTGATTGAGTAGATATAAAAAATTTCGCAATTTTTCTCTATTGAAACACTTAATAATAACTAATAAACCTATGCATGATGGGGTAGTATTCTCAAAAGAGAAGACGACAGGTCCCGTATATATTCCATGAATTAAAATGTGCATATATACTCTAGTTTGGGCTCTAACTCCCTTTATTTTCACTTGCTATGCACTTGCAGTTACTCTTCTGGCCGTGCTGGGAAACCTATTGTTAAATGGACTGAGGTTTTGCATTCTTTTATACAATTGTTATTGCTGTTATTGCCAATTTAGTCCTGGAAGAGGGTATTTCTCATTTGTATCTGTCGCATAACTCTCCTACCATTACATTATGCCTAGGTTCAACGTTGGTTCCTAAATAGGCAAATGAATTATGCATCCAAGATGGCTTCTTCAACTGATGCATCAAAAGATGACCATTCTTGCCCAAAAAGTAGCCCTTCGAATGATGCAAAAGAAAGTTCTCAAATGCCTAAAGGTGTTCCCTTTTCTCCATATTTTGACATGATTTTAAGTGCTGCCAAACTTTTAAAACTGCACAAGAATTTTAGAGTTTTATTAGATTAACTAGATGCTGGCTAGTTCATCTGATTTAGCATTGATGTATTAACTACTGAGATATGCTCATTTTCAGTTAGTCTATATTTATTTGTTTTTTATGATCTTACATAAGTTATATCTGGTTTCCTACAACGTATGTCTATACTTATGTCCTTTAGCCATTTTTTGGGCGATTTTTCCATCAATTTTAATTTTAAAAATGGACTGTTAATAAAGGAAATTCTGCATCTGGAAATCCAGAAATCGGTGGAAAGAATCAGCAAAATTAAGAAAGATAAAAGTTGTTGCATAGATTGTACAGTGTGGTTGCTGCAATTATTTACCATGACACCAGAGTTCACAATGCTCAAAAGTGCTGATGTAAAGTGCAAAGTTTAGGACTTAAGAATCTTGTGCTGTGTCCTTGGTTTACTCTAATGTGCAGAATGGACTCAAAAGGATAAGCAATAAGCAATAATGAAAAGATATAATGTTTAATAAGGAAACTTTCTTTTACCTATCCCTTTCATTTCACTCTTCTCTGTTCTCATTGACTGCTAGATAATTTACAAATAGTCTTAAATGTTTAGATGCTTATGCTTGCGATGCTACCCAATGCATCTTCCTGCTTTTGCTTCTCATGCAGAAACCAACGATGTTCTGGAGAATAATTTTATATTCTAATAGCTAATAATGTTGGTTCAAAAGCAGGAGAGAAAGTGCCTGATTTATCTGAGTTGGAATTTGAAGCCAGGTCATCAAAAGATGGAGCATGGTGAGCTTCCAGGTCTTGAATGTTGAATCTGGTCCTTCATTGTTTCAGTATACCTTGTTGGGTGTTTACGTGTTTTGTTGATGGGAAAACATTAAATTGAAAGACAGTTTGATCTTTAGAACTTATAGGCATCTCGTTTGAACCATTTCATTTAGGCTAGAATCAGAAAAAACTGAAAAAACTTTTGAATGACTGTACAGTTTGATTCCTAGTACTAAATTGTAACTGTAGTAAAAATTTAATCAATATCCATGAAGATTGAAATTTTGATACAGTTTGGTTGGCATGATTGTTTTGAGTATTCATTGTATGATTACCTTAATGCTATTGTCTGTGGAGGAAAGGTTGTTTCCTTCTTCATCTGTATCCAAAGCTAATGTCTAGCTTTCTCTTATGGCTTTGTAGGTACGATGTTGATATGTTCCTCTGTCACAGATTTCTTCTATCTGGTGAAGCTGTAAGCATTTAGATCAGAATATACGGCCTTATCTGCTTAATTAAAGCTGAATCATTGTAGCCGATGTTAAACCAAATATGTAAAAGGCCAAAATTATTTCATTGTTATAGGCATAAAACTCAAGTGAAAAAAATGAGTTATGTTTTCAATTGAAGATTATACTTCATTGATCAAGGCCTTAAAATGAAAAAAAAAAAAAAAAGAATTGAATTCTTAAAAGGAGGAAAATGTTTCAAAGCTAATTATCTTTCATTGTTTTCCTAATAAATAGTTTGATGGATTTTTTCATTTATTAAAGGAAGTTCGGGTTAGATTTGTTGGATTTGGGGCTGAGGAGGATGAATGGGTCAATATAAAAAATGCCGTGCGAGAACGCTCTATCCCACTTGAGCATTCGGAATGCCACAAGGTGCAAGTGGGAGATACTGTATGCTGCTTTCAGGTAATTTTAATTGCGTCTTGCAAAATTTCTATATATTTGGCACTATAGCTTATGTTCACTATTGGTATAATTAGGAAAGGAGAGACCAGGCCATATACTATGATGCTCATGTTATAGATATTCAAAGGCGGATGCACGACATAAGAGGTTGCAGGTGTCTCTTTTTGATTAGATATGCTCACGACAATACCGAGGCAAGCATAATTTGCAAGTTATTGGCACATCTCATCCATTTCTTTATTCTGCTGCTAACACTGGGATTGAATTACTGGAACTCTTTCTGTTCTTTTCTTTTGCCAGGAAAGAGTCCGCTTGAGGAGATTATGTTACAGGCCAACATTATAGGTCTCGTTCTGCTGTGTAATTTTTCCCTCCAAAGCTCAGCCTATTTTTTGTATTTTTTTTTTTTTTTTTCCAAATTATTATTAGTTTTATTCTAGGTTGGGTTGGGTTGGGTTGGGTTAGGACATGGATTTGCATAGCGACGAGGCTTTTGAAGGCTATAGGCATAGTAGCTGAGGTTAATTTACTCGCTCTGTTCAACATTTGCCAATGTTCATTGTTGATATGTTGACTCACACTCACTGGTCAAGTTTTGAAAATGCGATTTCCGTTATTATTGTTTGAAAATCAGGATGTTTGAAGATATAAATTTCAGAATTACTGAAGTTGAATGGATTCATGCCAAGTGGTTGGCTATTTTTCTCAAATGTAAGAAAATGGGTTTTATGGTGACTTTGAGTCTGATTAAGAGTGAATTTTAATATTTGTTAAATGGATGCTGTCTCTGTAACAAATGTTAAAAGAGTTTTTCTAAATTGGATTCTCTAATTTATTTGCAATAAATCAATCTAAAGTAAGATTGTTCTTCAAACCAAAATGATGAAGTGGTTGTTTTAGGTGTATATTCTCCTTTAAACTGGGAAAAAAAGAAAAAAGTAAATCCCCTAATATTCAATATTAAAAAATAAAATAAAATACCTATTAATAATTTTTTTTTATATATATAAAAATCAGCAATCATTCAAGGATCTTCAGTTGTACTGCTCTCTACTTTGACACCCGCGAAAAACGGTTCTACAAACAAACATGTTCAAGTATCAGCGCGTCTCTTATACGAAACCCTAGAGTGCATCTGTAGCGGCCATGGCGAGAATGGAGAAAGATTTGTACTACGTTCATACTTCGGTTCTTCTTCTTCGTCCGGGTCTCAGAAATTACGAATTCAATCCCTCTTCGGCTATATCTCCATTCCCACCAACACCTACTGTTGCCGTGAGATATTCAGATTCTAATCGTTCGTACTATCCTTATTCAATGGGCGTTGTCAAATCCGGATCCGAGATATATATGATTGGCGGGGAATGTCTAATTTTTGGCCATCCGTTATCAAGGAAAGTCTACGAATTCGATCCGATTAAAAATTCCTTGATAGAATCTAAAACCACCTTGAAATCTATCAAAACGAGGCCTATAGTGGAAGCAATTGAAGGCAAGATTTATGCTCTCTACAGAAAATCACTTAAAAGGAAACGATATGCCTCTGCCTGCCAGATTTGACACTTTCGAGGTTATGGATCCCTCATATGTCGATTCCACTTGGGAGGTACTACCCGACCCCTTTCTATCACATTCTTAGTCAAGATGTAAATGATAATATGGTGTCAGAGCATTTTGTCCTCGGCCGTAAGCTGTGTGTTCAGACTTGGTCGGGTAAGCTCTTCTACTTTGACACCCGCGAAAAAACACTGGTTTTTGGACACAAACATGTTCAAGTATTGGGATGGCCCTGTGCTGGATGATCATTTTCCTGCTGAGGGAAGGTTGGAATCGGGAGATGCCATCGTTGCTCTTAACCCAGATAGGGATTCCGATTGACCTTTTGGTTGGAAGGTGTGGTTGTATGGATATCTCTACTCGGTGAATGGTTGTCTCTTAAATGCCAAAACCTTGGCAATGTATTCTCTGGCATTACCAAAAGGGGCCTATATGTGAGGAATAGTCTAATTATTGAGATGGAGGATAGCAGAATCTGTGCTCTACCGACAGGCTTTATAAAAAACGAGAAAATGCTCGCAGTATCTATTTGTAGTGTCAGAAAATTGCCCGAGGCTGATCACATCCAAGCCAAAGCTGCAAATATGCCGCCTTCTTCTGCTTCTGCTTCTGCTTCTGCTTCTGGATATACAGGCGAGTTCCTATCAATGCAGATTGAGAAGCAATAAATCTTCAACTTGGTTAATACTCCAAATCTCTTTCTTATATTATTGGAAAATTCTTCGCCTAGCTTACTACATTTTGGAACTCTGGTCTTCTTAGGTAAGTCAATCTTCTCTGCTTAGCAGTACATCTTCAACCTATATTATAAATTATGTTATGTATTTCTTGGCTTTTGTGGATTTATTTTCTGTTATATTATGTATTAGTGGTTAGATTGCGACTGTAAGGTGTATAATTTAGGCTGTTAATTACCTGCCTTTACCATCTATAATTAACTTTGACATCCTAACATAGCTTCGTCATAACCTATTCAATTTATTCCAAAATTAAACTTCCTTAGCTTTCAAGGATTACTAAAGACATAGCAAGGCAAGCAGCTTCCTCCTGCAACACTCATCAGTGCCTTGCTTATTTCGTTCAACATTAATTTCATGATATATTATTTTCGTTATTTTCTTTTATTTTAACAAGAAGAGACTCTGGTTAAAGTAGGAAAAGGGTTGCTAGATTGAAGCTGCCTTGCGGGGAGACTGCCAAAAATAGATAGAACTTCAATACGCTGGGTTATAAGCCAAGTTATATAAATGTTCTTTTCAGTTTTAAGATTTTGCAAATCACAATGTATTACGGGGCACAGCATCTGTGGTGCCATCGGGACTTCTCGCTTTGAAATTAGTTGGCGGAACTTTGGCTGACCATAAATTCTTATTCTTGGGTGCTGGAGAGGCAGGAGCTGGTATGGTTGAGCTTATAGCTCTTGAGATACCAAAACAGACGAAAGCTCCACTTGATGAGGCTCGCAAGAAGCTTTCACTTGCGGACTCAAAGGGACTGATCGTTAGCTCACGTAAAGAATCACTTCAACACTTCAAGAAGCCTTTGGCTCATGACCATGAATCTGTCGAGGGACTCTCGGGTGCTGTTAAGGCAATCAAGCCGACAGTCTTGATTGGAACATCCGGAGTTCGGAAAACATTCAAACGTCCACAAAGGAGGTGGTCGAGACCATGACATCCTCCAATGAGAAGCCTGTAATTCTTGCTCTATCCAACCCAACTTCACAATCTGAGTGGGGCCGCCCATCTATGCCTGAGGAAGTCCGTTTGACCCTGTTGAATATAATGGGAAAGCTTTAATCAAGATAAGAACCAAGAACAGGTTACAGTCAGTTGGCGTCAGATTAAGAGTGACTGTTAGCGTTTGAAATTAAATTAATTCTGTATGAAACAAATAGAAGTTTTGATATTCTTCTTTTTTTTCTTTTTCATAGAATTACAGTGGATGTGAAGTACTCGAAAGTCGCCTATTAATCAGGAATAAGCTTCTCACAGATTTAAACAAATTACACGAAAATAAACACAAGCGATGCATCTTTTGAACTTCCCAGTTGATTTTATAGTTTGTTTTTGTGAATTTACATATTGCTCAGCGATTGTTAAAATTCTTTCCTCGAAACCGATAAAAACAGATCCCTGGCAGGCCTCCCCCAATATGGTAAAAACAGAAAGACCACGTCAATAGAAATTACTTATAGTTAAACAAAGTACTTGTATAGGTAATGCTGGTGGTTATAAGCTCTGCAATCGATGAAGAAACCACAAACATATAACCTGTCTAGCGTCCTGTCAGATACAGCATGAGTAATGCATAAAGCAGTGGCCTAAGCAACCCGATAAAAGTAAAAGATTGTTATGTGAGCTAGACAGGGAAGAAACACTTCATCACTGGATTGATCATGCTTGCTCTTGCAAGGACTCCCTCCGGATATGCGTGTATGGAACTAAAAGACAAACAAAGTATTTTTTGAATCACTACAATGTATGACAGCAACTTTCAATCACAAACAATTACATAAACAGGTTACTGTAGCAGAAATGAAAAAATTGGGAGCTTAGGGTAGAACAAGCATTTCAAGTAATGTAAAACTGGCGCCCATGATAAGTCGGGAAGGAAATTGAGATTGTTTGAACATTAGCACTATACTATGAAAAGTTTGAGGGTATTGAAGTTGCAGGAAAGCAATAGTATAAGCTAACTAGGATAACGTAGAAAGTAGTGGAATAAGATCTAGTGAACAAAAAAAAATTTCAGAGGTTAAACAATTATTTTTAATAAGGTATTATTAACTGTTAGAAGGGGGGGAGAACAAATGAAGTGTTTAGGGATAATTAATCAATACTTATCCTTTCTTTCACAACCTCATTATGCATCCCAAGTGTAACCCCTTCCTCTTCCTTTCCCATTTCCTCTTATACATCAATCCAAAGAAAGAGTATATCTTTTCTTCTCAAAAAAGGAAAAACAAAAGAAAGGGTATATCTTTTTGAATTGTGAAGGAAAAACATACATATAGATGACCCTATACAGTTTGGCATCAAAGTTCAGTTTAATTGAGAATAAAAAAGAAAAAGAAAAATCCAAAATGTGTTTGATTTTGCTTTATAAAAAAATCACAAAGATATGGTTGTGCAGAACTTCAACAGAAAAATTAAAAAAAAAAACGAAATTGCAAAAATTCAATGGTATAATTAGAAGAACCAAGTGCCTATAAATCAGCTTCTACAAACATTCTCACCATTATACTAGAAAGCATAATGACCATCTGACCATCTGTCCTTCCAACACTTGATATTGCCACATAATGAAAAGCACCATTGATTGCATTTAAGAATAAAATCTAGCAGGAAAACGCCTAGAATAAACTCAAGAAAACAAAATGATTCATGTTTCATATTCCTTAGTTTTCCTAAGAACTGTCTGAATTTCTTTTTTAACTGATTATAAAGATTGACTTACTAAATTAGTAGCAACTTCACCACATATAAATCAATTTGAAGTGATTAACTCTGCATCAGATCCAAAACCTGAATGTGTCAATCTATTAATTCAGTTTGTGAACTCTGCAAGCAAACAATGTATGCATGCATAAAAAAGGTTCAACATGAAGGTTCAGCAGTAACACACTTTACCAGTTAAATGCCCAAGAAACCCAGGCTCTAAACTTTTGATCTAAATGATTGTGAAGCGGTCCATATAAGTAACTTGTTAACCCATCACACAGCCTAGCTGCAATTGAAAATGTGAAACCACAGAAACATTAGAATATACAATTGAAACTTCCAAAGATGAAGGACTCACCAATTAAGAGACAGGTAGGTTCTCTTGGCATCAAAAGTTCTTGGAGCAGAGAGGTCTTCCCAAACAATGTTTCCACCTTCAAGATCTTGACCACAAAATATTAATAATTTAACTAGTGATCTTCTGTCACACACTAACTCCTAATATGCCTGCATTAACAAACTATATGCAACAGAAGTAGACAAGATAACTGCTTAAAAATTAATTGGGATACAATGACCACTTAAAAAAGTGACTAAAAAAGATCAATTAAAAGCTCACAATTATAAACATATTTATCATGCAACCAGCAGATAGTCAGCTCCCCCTTAAGGCTTTAAAAAACAATTACAATCATCAATAAGTCATTGTACAATAGCCCAAATACCAAGAGGTCTACTGACAAGAAAAACTAATTCTCTGAAAACATGATGGTTTTTGGCTTTGCATTTGGTTGCAAAACCAAAATGACCAAGATCAGTCTGCAAAATGTTAGCATGGAAACAGCTATCCTCAATGTTTAGCCACAAATAGGAAATATGATAAGAAAAGAGATGGTAGAGTTCATTTTACTGTCACTAAAAAATAACTGCAGGATAATACAATCATACTTACACAATAAACGGCACATACACCAAATGGATGTTACATATCACAAGTCACAATAATTTAAATTATGGCATAAAATAATAATATAATAACAGGAGAATTACAAACTTTTACTTCAAAGTATAAAAAATAAGTACATCCTCAGTCATTTAGGTCAAATTCAGACATCTCATGAGAAGATGGATGAAAGATTTTACGTTCCTTAAGTCCAAAAAAACAAGGGAGAAGGAAAAGATAAGTACAGACTCGATGACTGAGAATGCCTATAGCCCATCCCAAAGTTATGGTAGAACAATATTGAGAGTAGCCACTAATAATGAAAACATGACCTGTGCACACACCTTCAAAAGCGCCACTGTTCATAACTATACAAGATTCTTTTGCAAACAGGTAAATCAATCCATCCTAATGGACAAAGGATATTGGCTCATATGCATTTCAATGCAATTGAAAGACAGTGCACAGGTATTGTAATAGGTGCTATGTATTGGCGGCGATAAAGAAGAATTTTGCATACATAGACTTCCATTTTAGCTTAAGCAGGGGCTTGCTTCCCAAATAAGAGCCATCAATGGTGAGAACTGCCTTCTTGGTAGCCCATGGGCAAAGTCATGAGATTGTGGCATCCCAACAAAACTTTAGCTGTTCACGAGACGGTTCGACCATAACAAACAGATGCAATATAAAGATTCTTAGCCCATTTCTCCTGGGGAAAAGAAGAAAATGAAAATTTTGCTATTTATTTTCATAAAAAGGAAATGTGGATACAAAAACCACAAATTGAAAAAATGAAATAACCAACTGTAAAACAAACCTTGACATGTGAACTAGGAAAAGCAGAAGTTCGAAGTGTCTCTTGAGTTTCATCTGCTGGTTTTCTTCGGGGAACACTGAGAACAAAGGCAGCCTGGTCCCAAGTTGCTGCAGTTGAAGTAATACGATACCCACTATCCCACCTCCTATGAATTCCTTCACTGGGATACAGAAAATCTAGCTCCACTACCTAAAATTGGTTGGGAAAACAGGAAAATATGTTACAGAAATTGTCTTGGCCACCAGAAAAGCAATTCCATTGATCAGTTTTTCAAAAAGTTAACAAGACCTGGTCAGAAAATCCAGCCCCACGAGACATAACAATTGCCCACCTACTTCCCGCAGTGGCCATGGCAGTGACATAAAAACCCTCTCTCCATTTCTTATTAATCCACTTGAAAGGAAATGAATCACTGACTTTATAGGACTGCTGTAAATACTGGGTCCCTAAATCCAATACAAAAGAAGTTAAGAATTGTAATTAAAACAAGGTTAAAACTAATACTGCGTAAATATATGCAACACAAACCCTTAGACATCACAACTACTGAACTTCCATTATTAGCTCCTGCTATTGCACTGATGTAGTAATTCTTCTCCCACTGTTCCATTATCCATTCCTTCAAAAACAGTCACAGAGGCACAGTTAACTCCTTGACTGGTAAATTATATAATATAAACATCCAAAACACATAAATAAAGTAGATATACAGCATTTCTTGTGATTTTCATACTGCAAACTCACAACAGATAACTGTTAAATATGCAGAACAAAACCAACCTTGTGGAGAAAGTAAGGCGAAAGCTCATAAACTTGAGCACTGAAACCAGTGCCTGCATCCATAATTAAGGCCCACAAATTTGAGCAAGAAGCAACGCTGCTGATGAATAACCCATCTTCATTTCCTTTCTCTATGTGTTGTGAAAGCCTCATATCAGCTACATTATAGTGATATCTATAACAGGAAATGAAAACATCAACCTTCCATCTTTTGTAAAAGAACAAAGAGCTCAACGTGTTATTCTAAACACACACCTCTGCTTCATTGGACGACGAGCATTGTAAACACTGATCCATTGTGTTGCAGGCATTCCCATCCGTACCTTCTTTTTTGGTTGTTCATCTTCTTCCTCCTCCATTGTCAATCGTCCCCTCTTATGGCCAACCTGATATATGAGCTTCATAGAATAAAATACATAGGTCAACACAACCTTCAGAGAATCAGAAGAGGAATGTTTGCTCAACAATCAGTCAAATTAATATCCATATCAAAGCTACCTTTTGAGCACCATCAGTATTTATGGGCCTAATATCTGGATTTGGACCAACAATGCCATCAAAAAGAGAGATGTATTTTGCATAATTCGGTTCCTCGTCAAACTTCAGATTTACCACATACTCCACAAACTGCCGAAAAGGCTGCGGACAGAAGCAACACAAAGTTTCTGGGGAAGTTGCCATTTTCTTCTTGCAAACTAGGAATCCTTTGTTTTCCCCCTAGAAAAATTGCAGTCAGAACAACATGAATTAAAGGCAAGCACAAACCCATGGATTTCAGAATCTGCAAACCTGATATCCTTGCCAAGGCAACCGGCCACGGAGAAGAAAAATGAGCGTGTAAGCAAGAGACTCTAGGTCATCTCTCCTGCTGCCAGTTCTACCAAGGTGAGCATGAACACTAGCATAACGCACAGTTCCCCTGCATGAAAATAATAATTGAATAGCAATAAGTCAACTGAAAACAAATTATACTTAATCTCCAAATATAATATCAAGCTGGCCTATGGTCAAACAAATACACAATATTCATTTTACCTAAAAACATCTGGCCGTTGATCATATTCAACATGCAGCCCAGTTGAACTATCTCGCCACCTGGTTGCTGTGTATCAAAACAGGCAACAAATCATTGAACTCTGCCACTATCTCCAAGGAAGTTAAACTGCAAGGAGAAACGAGACATGCAACAACTAACCTAATCCCAGATCAACAAGGAAAAGCTTTTTTTCTTCAGGAGTTCCAGGAGGGCCAAGCAAAAAGTTCTCAGGTTTTACATCCCCATGCACATATCTGCCAGTACAGGATAAACTGTATTACAGCAAATTCTCTCTATTTTGGTGGGGTCACAGAGGAGAGCATAATTAATTATATCAGAGGTAATCACTAAAACTAATTCACCCAGACTATTCGGTAACAACCATTTTCCACCTTAACATGCATGTCCTCAAACTCGAGGGCCTCACATCAGTTGAGGACCAATTGTGCATCAAATTAACAGGGCATTAGGCTGACACGACATAAGAAGATTGACACAACCATCAGGTCACTTGTAATGGACCATCAAGCACTCAATTAAAACATTTAATTTTGTGAGCTCTCACAACATCTGACACCTCACTGATATATGAGGAAAAACAGTACATTCAATCCAGCATAAAATAGAGTTCACATATAACAATAGCATCATCAACAGCATATATTAAAGAGAATCACCCTCTAGAGTGCATCTTCTCTAGTATAGAGATTGCTTCAATGGCAATGCAAGCAACCATTTCGATTGACATCCTGAAATTGGAAAGTAAAAGTTAATGACAAATATAATTAATATAGTTGGTTTGATATGGCTAATTAGGAAAAACTAAAATTAAAATGAAAATTACAAATGAAACAAATTCAATAGGCAACTTCAAAAGGAACTTACGTGTGTGAATTATTATTCCAAACATCCCATAAACTAGGTCCAAGCATATCCATGACCTGCATTAAATATAGCATTCAGAAAGTAATTAGTGACCATAGCTTAAGAAACAGTGAGTCAAGCAACCGCCCAAAGATCCAAAATAAGGTACCAAATCCATGGAGACGTACCATGACATAATAGTCACCTTGTCGACCTTTGTAATGAACCCGTGGCACACCATGACTGCCTCCAAGAGCACTGTATGAATAGCAAGATAATGGAAGTTACACACTCACTTGAAGAATTACTCCATATGAATGCAATAAGGCAAAGACAAATAAAAATTAGCAAAAACAGCAGGTGTCTCACTTGTAAACTTGCCACTCATAGGGTGGCCCATAATTGCACCCTTTGCTACTTCTATGCTCAAATTTCAGTGCTACCTGAAGTTACAGATATCACATAGGCTGTTACAAACTTTAATCTAACGTAGATTATCAAGTTATACACAATATATATAAGGATGATAGACCTCTATGGCTCCAGGGCCAGTTCTTTCATTTGAAGCAGTGGAACTGATGCGTCTGCCAACATATACTTGTCCAAAACCTCCTTTACCTAATTTTCTTTCTATTCTGTACACTGGCGAGCCCCCAACCTGGACCTGTTGTAAATGACACAAAACAATTTAAGCTGCGCTGCTAGCTAAATAATGACACTACCACAGTCATTTCAGTCCGGTTAAGGATGAGAAACAACAACATGAAAAGACAAAAAAAAATGAAATAAATTTCATCTCTTTTCTTTCTATACATTTCTGAGTTCTGACATCAAATCAGGCAAAGCTTAATTCAAAAAACTAAATAACAAGACAAACAAAATCCAGAAATTCAAAATTTAAAAAAAAAAAAAAAACAAGATACTTTTAAGCCATACTTGCAAGTTTATGGGTTTAAAAAAATATAAACAAAGAGAAAACAAATAAAACAGTACTAATGACATTCCCATTTGAAACTTTTCTCATCAGCCAAACATGTCACTAACATACATTTAAAAATAATCCAAAGAGCAGTCGAAAAAAAAAAAATTTCAACTTTCTTCCATTTCTCCGCCACTACGGCACTATCCATTGCTCACACATCACGGAAAAGGAAATTTGAAAGGAAAAACTCACCTTCTCAGGAAGCGGAGCGGTGCTTCCCTCGTCCTCAGCACCGGGGCCCTTATCGCCGCTGCGACCACCGCTATCATACTCATCCATAGTCTTCTCAAGAACCTCCTCTCTAAAAGCCCTAGGCTTCTCCTCTAAAGGTGTTGTTTCAGGGTTCACAATGTTTTTCGTACCATCAATAGCGATCGCTTTATTTTTCTTCTTATTATCAGCGGTTTTTCTCTGTCGAGTCTGTACAGTGAGCTTAATCGGATTCTGATTCGGGTTTGGTTTTTTGGGTGCTCGATTCCTGCGTGTTCGGCGACGCAGCTCAGGCATCGTAGGAGGGATGGCGATGGTAGTGGTACAGGTGGTGTATTGGGTCCATGAAGGTGCAAAGATTCATGAAGGTTCTAGAATCATCGGACGAAAATGGATCAAAAGAGGAGATAAATAGAGAGACAAATAAATGAATAGACAGTTCTAGAGAGAGAAAATTAGGGTTTGGTAAGTAGGAATTCGGAGATCTGTGGAGGGAAATGAAAAGAAAGGGATTCTATTAGTACAGACGCAGCGAGAAAGAGAGAGAGCTGAGGTAAGGGACGCTATGCCTTGTTGATTTTTTTTTTTTTTTTTTTAAACTGATTTTTCCCTTTTTATGCAATTCATTTAATAATTCATGTGAGTACAAAAGTCATAACTTAAGGGAACAAAAAGTGAAGAAATTAAAATTAATTTTGTTATCTTACACAAATAATTAAAAAAATCGTCTGTTCAAAATAATAATTATTATTATAAACCATATTTTAATGGAAATTAGTTAAATTCTTAATATTTTGATTTTTGACAATTTAGTTAATTCTTTAAATATTCAAATATGAACAGAAAATATAGAATTAAGAAATACCAAACCTATTTTTAACAAACTATAGCTTTTTTTTTCATACACTTATAAATAATGAGTATATAATTGTTATGATCCTATGAGATAAATCAAAAGGATATACAATAAGATAAATTCGTTAAACTCCTAATTTTTTAATCCACAATTATATTTTTGCACTCGATTAAATATACATTTAAATTTTTATTTGTTAATTAATTATTCATTAATGAATAAATATAATTCATTAAATTTCTTAATTTTGTCATAAGGTCTACATATGAAATTGCTTATATTCTAATTAGAAATAAAGCAACCTGTCTTAAGTAAAATCTTTAAAAAGTGAGTTGGTATTTATGATCAGTCTTTACCGTCAAAACTATCTAAAAAAAATTTTAATTTTATATATTTATATATTTTTAAAAACAACATATGATGTGTTTAATTTATATTTTTTAATAATAAATTGTCAAATTTCTAAAAATAAAAAATCATTAAACTTAATTTGAAAACGGTATGGCCAATGATTATATAAATTATATGTTAAGTATGAAGTGCTTTAAATAAAAAAATAAGCCTTTTCATGATGCATAAAGTAAAACAGTAAGCTTGAACATATCAAAGTAGAAGTCTATACATTAAAATATAAAATTTCCAACTATTTATAGTTATTTATTAATGAAGAATTTTTCTATTTCTTTAGGGAAGCAAATCACAAATTGGCTTTCTCAACATACAATAAGTTTATTTGTTTCATACATATAGTTCCATAAAAAAAAAATCATAATAATTTATTTTAAATTGAATAATAATAATTGAGTTTTAATCAATAAAATAAAACTTATTTCATTATAAAGTAATTTTACTGTATAAGATCGTAATTAAATTTTTTATTTTTAATATCAGTATAAATGATACTATTATTTATTTTGTTTCTAAAATTAATAAACTGTATTAGGAAACTTGTAAAATTGCTTTTAATATAATTAATCAAATCAAAAAGGGATCTTAATGTCTCTTTCCTTGCGAAAATGGATTAATTTGTGAAAATTTGTCACGTAACTCTCGCCAAGGAGAATAATAGAATATACACAAAAGTACAATAAATAATTCGAATAATTCCTTTTCCTTTAAAAGATAAAACCATGCGCAGTTCCTGTGCATCATCGCCCATCAAAAAGAAATTTTGGAACTGACGTGTCGCTACTTTACTGGATTACATTCAAACCCATAATTTTTAAAATTTAGCGAATCAATATTTGGTATAATTTCGTTTTTCAGATTTTATTTCTCAACTGATAAAGAATGTTTTTTAAAATATATTTATTTTTATTATTTTTTAAGGTAAGAAACACGTTAAAAATTTTAAATTGGGTTCATCTTTGTTTCATTTTACATGCAATTTTTTGAATTAAGGATAATAAAAATCCACATCACTGAAATTGAGTTATTGATTTTTCTTTACATGAAATACATTTTTAAGTGTCATTTTTTCTTATTAATCATTGATAATTTTCATATAAATGAATTAATTTAGAATTTGAATGTTGAATTATTTATCCCGACGAAAAGAAAAACATTTGACAACAGATCTAACAATGACAAGGTTCATCAAATTAAACCGCTAGGATGGAACACGTGTCCCACATGCGCTGCGTCAAAATAGCAGACACATAAAATTGCATGACTTGTGGTTGTCTGTTCTTCATCTGCAACGGCCAGCACCCCTTTTGAAAATATTTGTTTTAAAAAAATATTTTTCTAAATGTAATTAATTTATTTATCGATAATTCTTACTATTTTTCCTAAATATGTGAATTTCGTTTCGTATTTTCATTTCAAGAGAAAAACACAAAAAAATTTTGGTACGAAGGAAAAGTATCTGTCGTTGATTCACGAAAAAGGAAGAAGTTTTTCCTTCCCCTCTTTACTGGCTGGCCCAGCTCAGTCATTAATTTTGGGCTCCCAATAAATGGTAAAGACCAAATGACAACCTACGCTACTTTTGGGTTTGGGCCTGCCTCTTACGTGGACTGAAAATTTATTTTTGCATTGGGCTTTTTACAGCCATTTTGATATATTGCCTAAAAAAGGTTTTTATTTTTATTTTTAACTATAAGATACACACTCAACTATTAGATTATGATACTCTACTTTTTAGTTGGAACGAATAATTGTCTATTGCTATTTAGATTTACTCAGTGATATGATAAAATATATTTTTTAGAAACTTGATTTAGTTTCTAATTGATTATCCTTAAAATAAGAATTTGTTGTTATTCCATTCATCTAATGCTCCATAATTTTAAATTCAATTACTCGACAATACTGCTCTTTACAGAGAATTTTTTTTTTCTGAAAGTATGATTAGCTATCACTAATCACTCATTTGAGTATGATTTTGTACTTGCACTTACTAAATAACATTTGAAGGAATACAGTGTTTAGAGAGAAGGTAAAAGAAAAGAAAAAATAATTAAGAAATAAAATATTTAAGTCTAGGCAAAAGAAAGCCCTATAGTGTCCTAGTGTGTGATTTGGCAAGGGGATAAGCTTAAATTGAATTAAAGTGCTGCAAATTGCAAGAAAGTGATCAGAAGCAGCTTTATATGCATTTTCAATTGGGTCATTTTCTCAAGCTCTTTCTGCTTTTTGTATGAATGATTATCACCTAAAATTTTTTTATTTGCAAGTTGTTCAGACTCATGTCCATTTTAACTGTTCACAGTAAATTTCGATTTCGAAGGCGAAAGAATCAATTCCGCTCGCTCTGGCTAGTAAAAAAATTGACCCAGAAAATTTTTATTGTAGAAGATCGGACCCATGATCTAAATTATGATTATCAACCCTGTAATGTTTTTTCTACTTAGCTATCTCATTCGAGTTATCCACCGATTAGTGTTAATCTACTAAGTTTAACAAATGTATCGCTGTCTCAGACTGAGAAATTTCAGTGACTAGGGCCAACAGTTCAACCACACCAGACTTAGGAGATGGTGAGATGGAAATGGAATAGAGCCAACCCCACTGAGATCCCTAATTTATACCTTCATCACTTCGATCAATTATATGAATTGCTAAATAGGAAAAAGAGGAAATTGTTCCCAAGCTGGTATCAGGACACTACAACTAACAATAGGTGGCCAGGTTGGACTGCTTTTTATCCCAATTGCAAATTCCAACGGAATTTTGTCAAATTCTTCATTTACAGAACCTTTCTTTTTCTATTATTGATTTTGATTTCAGCTTAACAATACCGATGAGTTTCATGTTTTTTTATATAATATTAATTTCATTTCAGGATTCATGACTGCACGAGTGTTCTTCCATTTGAATCCAATATCTAATTTTATTACATAAATAACCCATTAAATTTAATCTTGACATGCCATTAGAGCTATTCCTCGCAGCGTTTTAATATAGCCGATGCTATATTTAATTTAGTTACATCTAAGTCTAAAGGGGCCAAAGGATTTGGACATTTTGTTGAATATGGTTGTCATATAATTGTGTCAAAGCTTATTAAAGCATTTCATGGAAAATATAATACCTTTAATCAGTTACGGATTGCCATAATTACAAACTTTTAACTATTGAGTTGTTTGAATCAGACCGTTATATGTAGACTTCTTCATATCCCCGTTTTTTATATCCAACTATTTATTATGTATCCCCCAATCCAATCCCTATCAGTCTAAGAATTATTGCTCTGACTTTGCATTGCTTGTGTCAATTCGAAGTACCACAACTATGGCCAGACAGACACAGGCTTCTCTGTTGAGAATTAGAGGGTCATATTTATCAATTTTGTTTGAAATCCTTAACTGTTTTATTCTGGAAAGGAAGCGTTACCTCTGTGTTCGCAGTTTGGTACATCTTTGTTCACTTATTTATGATCGTACATCTTGTTTTTGTTAATTGCTATGTAGGGTTATTTTCTTTCCTCATCGAGATACGCTTTCAGTTTTGGCCAAAAAGAAGAAGAAGAAGAAGAAGAAGAAAGAAAGAACTTAATAGAAGCATCCCACCTCATCTGTTATTATATCCTTCATGTCCTGTGGAATATTTAGAGGGAAGGAGGTTAAGAAGTTAAGATAGCAAACATTAAAAAAGAAAAAAAGAAAAAGAAGCAAAAGCTCTGAAATATTTCAAATGTACAATCACTAAAAGCAGGACATTGCATTTCCATGGCTTCACCCTGCTTATCATAACAGAAAGCTTGAGATCATATTCATATATATACAAACATCAGCCATAGTGATTCTCAGTTGCTTCACGCGCAGCCATCCATTTCTGCAACCTCAACTCTCTATAAAACCTCTGAATAAATTTCTCTGCTTCCATGTCCACTATGCAATCTTGATCACGATCACTATTCCTTAAAGAAGTGAATGGTGAATCCGTTATCCTCACTTGTCTCACCAGTGGGCTCCAACCAAACCCTAACCCTACCAATGGAGAAGCAGCTGCCTCCGTCGCATCACAGCCTTCCGATGCCATGTCACCCCATATATATGGCGGCGCGTGGTAGCATGTTTGTCGGTGTTTGCGGTGGTGATTATTGGTTCTTCGCCTATTGGCATGAAAACGGTTGTAGGGTTTAAAAGACGAATTATGACTAGT
The DNA here is from genome assembly GCA_947857235.1 of Jatropha podagrica. NCBI lineage: Eukaryota > Viridiplantae > Streptophyta > Magnoliopsida > Malpighiales > Euphorbiaceae > Jatropha > Jatropha podagrica. The sequence goes on along the minus strand of CANUEP010113589.1, from coordinate 93,280 downwards.
ACAACTGAACTCATAGTCTCGAGGAGATATAAACGACATATGCACGTCGTGCGACACACAGCTGAGATTATGATGTTGTTCAACCATGAGATCGTTTAAGGCTTTTCCTAAAATCTTGCCACGTTTTATCATGAGATGGAGATCGAACATGAACTTGCTCTTAGAAACACCCTTTTGAATCATGAACAAAGCTATGCGTAACATGTTATATAGTTTTTTGCTCATCACCGTTGGATTTGGTTCCATTTTTGTATGAATATAGCTTGAGAAAAGAAGTTAGGGTTTCTTTGGAACTTAAAGATAGAAATTGAGAGAAACAAAGACTATAGTCTATGAAACTCTGTAGAGGGAGATAGATGAGGTATTTAAAAGGCCGACAAGATAGATTAGAGCAATGAAAACTAAATAATTTGTATTAATTAATTAAGTATTGTGTTAACAACAACAAAACTTCCTTTAATCATTATTATTGTTTCTATTGTTTTGTTTTGTCTACTTTTTTCAAAAGACCGTAGGTTTATATCTTCTTTTTTCTTTCGTTTTGGTTTGTCTATACATTTTTCTACCATCATAATTTAATTTATTAGTAAAATTCGCTTGAAATTGCTTAATTTAATTACTTACCAGTTCAAATATTCTTTTATTTATTATATTTTATAGCGAAAATAGGATTTTATTTGGATTGGTTAAGGGGTTTTGGTTTTGATTGAAAAGATGAGCATTTAATGTTGATATTGCCATCACGAATTTATGAATGAAAACTTTCACTTGTTATTTTCCCCAGGAAAATGCTAAATGACTAGAGTCTCGTTATGACGAAAGTATTAAAATAATATTAAAAGTGAAACACATATGTAATTTATCTTTGTGATTGTATATATGGGTTTCACTTTTAATATTATTTTAATATTTCCGTCATAACAGGACTCCCGTCACCTAGCCGTGTCCTTTTTCTAATTCATGGCCCTACATAAAATTATTTTGAAATAATTGAATGGACGGAGGGATTTTGGTTTGTGAAAAAGCCTAATTAGGGTTTATATAATACCAAAAAATTTAAGTATAAAGCAAACAAAAGCAGATAATTGAAAAAAAGTTACAAAGGTTTGTTGGCCGCTAAGTAAGGTATAAATTATAATCCTTGCTTTAGCCCTACATTAGCCCACGCTTTCAAAGTAAATGCATATATAAATAATACAATACAAAGAAAAAAAGAATTTCTAATTTTATATATATCTAAGTGGATTTTCTCATGATGACAGAATCGTAGATTCTGGATCCAATGTCATTTTTTTAAGTATAATTGGTTAAATGTTGGATTAGTGGATCAATTAATTATACGTACGATACATTTAAGTACAGGGAGTAGTATTAATTATAAAGATTTCAATTACTTCAGTATCTTCAATTCAAATCGGTTTTTCAAAGTAAATCAGTTCGGATGAGAATAACGTTTTAGTTTTTTTTTTTTTTTTTTTTTTTTTAAAGTATTAAAAAGAAAAATTCAAAAATTGTACATACAGATTATGTATTGGTGTACGATAGTATTAAATCTTTAATTATTCCATATAAAATTGAATAATTTGAAAACACCAAATACAAAAAGCTGTATTATATTCACATTAAAACTAAATTAAGAAAATTCCTAATTAGAAGGGAGTAGTCTTCATTACTAAATTCTGTCGTTTCAAGATGAATAATAGTCGTTTCAATTAATTATCCAAGGTTTTGAGATGGTCCCTAAAATGTTTAGATATGATAATTATATTTATTTTACAGGAAAAAATTACTTACACTGTTACACATGGTATATAGACTCATAATATACCAAATCAAGCATAAACAATATTCTGATTCAAATTCAAATGAGTATTTTTCCTTTTTTTGAATTTTTTTTATTGACTCCACGTAAGTAATGATCCATGAAGTCTTGGTAAGTTTTATCTTGATTGTACAGGGTTCGACTGTATGGGTGGGGGGGTTTGACAAGTGTAGTTTGGATGGGTTGAGTGCCCAAGGCCCAATAATCTGTAAAGATTTTGCGTGTGGCCCAATCCACGGTCGGTTTCGTGGGGCCGTCAAAAGTGAATTTGTCAAACGACTGACGGTACAAAAAGAGAAAAACTTGGCATAAATGTAAAAATTCGGTCAAAGTCCTTTTTAAACAAATGAAAACCACCTGATACTAGCACAAAGCCATTTAGCTATAAAGATTTATGCATGGTCCCAAGACGACGTCGTTTGCTTTTTATTTATGAGAATATGTCGTGCGTACCATCTACGAAGTTACTTTATTATTATCTATGAGAAGTATAATTTTTTATTTGGATAAAAAATAGTTCTAAAATACAAATTAGGTTCACAATTTTAGAGAGTATTTTCTAATTAAGCCATTATTGCTTTTGTAATGGAGTGCAATAGTGATTCATAACCTTCTCTTTATTCTTTCATCTTCAAGCTTTACCAATCCCAGCAAGTCAGTGTCTATGGAGCATAACCAACAGCCGAAGTGGAAAGGCAAAGTCACAGCAAAATTAACAAAAGCAAAACCAGAACAAATATGGCCATTTTTCACAGACTTCTTTAACCTCCATAAATGGTTACCTACCCTACCCACCTGCTACGGCATCCACGGCATCAATGGTGAGCCCGGTTGCATACGATACTGCTCCGGCTCCTCAATCCCATCCAGTAATGCCACCGACGACATGTCCATTAGTTGGTGTAAGGAAAGATTGGTTGCCGTCGATCATGTTGATCGGAGTCTGAGATATGAGATATTGGACAGCAATATTGGGTTCAAGTCGTACGTTTCGACGGTGAAGATAGTTCCAGAGGGAGGAGAAGATATGATCCAATGGTCATTCGAGGTTGATCCTGTGGAAGGGTGGGTGTTGGAACATATGGTGAACAAGTATGAAGTGGCTCTGCGACTTATAGCTAAGAGAATGGAAGATCGGCTTCAAGGTATGAGCTTTGATCGTCTCATCTCATCTCATCTTTTCCATTTCTTTTTTTGTTTTTCAAATATATTAGAAATTTCGTAACAACGAATTTTGCTTGACAGTTCTGTTCCTCATCCCTTTTGCTTTTCTTTATTGGAAATATTTTGGATAACTTTTATGGCTTCTCTAGAAATTTAATTAATTATGCTACTAAATTCTTTACGTATTTACTCTGTCTCAATAATTATATATTTTTTCAATTTTTTAGATATTTGTGGCATATTACATATTGTGAATTTTAAGACTAACATCTACAATTTAATGCAAATGAATCTATTGCTAATAACTTACAAGAAAAAAAGGGTAAATGAGTAAAATACTATTAATAAGTCTTCTTAAGTAATAATTAATTGTTGCCTTTTATGCAATGCGATATAGCAATAATAACACGACAATTCCCTAATTGTCCGAAAAAAGGCTGCGTTATCTGGCATGGTGCCGGTGGGATAATGAAATGGGGATTTTGTGGCAGTGCATCCATTTTGTTGTCAGTCTCAGATTGGATCTCATATGCTAAAAAAAAAAAAAAAAAAAAAAAGTTTAGGCGAGGGAAATTGACCAAAATGGGCTATTGACTTCAATTGTTACCCAGCAATATGGCGAGGTTGTTCTCGTAAATTTGTCCACTTCCTGTATCATAGTATTCTAACCCTCAAAACTCAAAAAACAGTAAATGATTGCTTCTTTTTTCTCTCGCACTTCCTTTGCCATGGCAGAAGAAACAGAGACTAAATGGGAAGGCAAAACAACGGTGGAGGTTAAAGGCCTAACAGCAGACCAAACATGGCCTTTCGTGGAGGATTTTTGTAATATAGACAAGTTTTTTCCATCTGTTGACAAGTGTTGCCACGTCGAAGGTGAGCTAGGCAAGCCTGGTCTGATCCGGTACTGCGCTACAGCGCCGCGCCCATCGTCTGACGGAACTGGTCAAACCACGGTTGACTGGGCCAAAGAGAAGATCTTGGTAATTGATCCGATCGAACGGCTTCTAAGCTACGAGATCACCGAAAATAATATGGGATTCAAATCTTATGTGGCTACATTCAAAGTATTGCCAGTCGATGGGGATGGTCAATGCAGGTGCAAGATTGATTGGTCATTCATTGCTGATCCTATTCAACGATGGACATTGGAGGACTTCAACTCCTATAGAAATAGCACCTTGCACTACATGGCCAAAAAAATTGAAGAAACTGTGCCTCCTGTGGACGTTTGAAATTTGATTTTCAGTTCAAATAATATTGTTGTTACTGTGACTTGTTTATTAAATAATGAATTTAGCATTTTCTGTATCTACTCCAGTTGAAATTTTCAACAGATATCAATGGCTAGTTAATGTATGCTTTACAAATTTGCCGATTTGATATATCATATACAAATTTACATCAGTAGCATACATCAAAAGAAAAGTGATTAGGGTTTAACCCTCTGACTTCCTGCCCTTTTTGTCAACAGAAAGAGGAATGTTAGATTTCTCCACCATAAGAAAAGCACTCCACGGCTGGCCAAAATGAGATTTTCTATAGGAAATAGCGTTTCAACATAAGGCCGCCGCGACACATAAAACGAACAACTATATCTTAGCTTTATCACATAATTACCAGCTCCATACATGCAGGCAGAAAGCACAAATGTGGGCGAACAATTTTAACTTCGAAATTTCTATAGTGGGAGATAAATCTATGAGAAAACAGAACTGGCACCTAATCTCTTCTCCATCCAGCTGATGATATCCTGCCCAACCTCTTCACGCTCAGGCTCAAAGAGGAGGTCATGCAAAAAGCCATCATAGAGCTTTATGTCTTTGAACATGGAGGCTGCCTCATTGTACAAATCCTGAGATGCTAGTGGATCTGTTACTTTATCAGCAGTTCCATGAAGAACAAAGAATGGTACAGTCACGGACTTGAAGTTACGCATCAGGTAAGAGGATATACGCAATATCTCATGGCCTGTTCGGACCCTTATCGGCCCTGTGTAGACCAGTGGATCAGAGTACTTGGCCATAAGTGCTGCAGGATCTCTAGAAACTGGGATGCCCCTTTTGTTTGCTCCTTTAAATTGGAACCTTGGGACAACTAGGGAAAAAATAGGAGCCACAGCCTGCATAAAGACATTAAATCATTTAAATTTTAACCCTGCTCTGCTATCAATTTAAAATAAAAAACGTTTGTTAACCAAAAGCATTTCTAATAAAATGCTTCAGATATTGGCAGTTTAAAGATAGGCTAGTATCTTCTTCATGTTTAAGGCAGTTTTTAGGTTCAACAAATCTAACAAATGTGAATTCAGACCAAGCACCAATCATGCTTCGATATAAAATTGAGCATCATGCATGATACATGGGAGAGAACACCTACCCCAACAATGGGATGTGCCGGCTTAACACGCAAAGCTGGTGAGGTCAGTATTATTCCCTCCAACATCCCTTCAATGCGAGGATATGTAGCTGCCTGCACAAAGATGCAATTATCATTTAAAATCTTGATTATAAAATAGCAAACCACAAAAAGACTATTATTTTCATCTTTTCTCCTCTTACCTTTAATACCACTGCCCCACCAGTTGAGTGACCGAAAAAGAAGCATGGTATCCCAGGGTGCTCTGACTTGATCTTTTCCAAGAAAGATCCCTGTTAATACAGCATCCACAAAGTTTATCCTACCAATTAAACTCCATAACATGATGAGGTTTCACAAGCAAGGAAAACCTCTGTTTGTGGTAATTAAACTACATCTATTTATATTCTTATTGAAAAAGAAAATTAAATATGACAGTAGAAGGCAACAATGTATGTCAGCTTGAATATGCACGTGAATTGATTCAAGATTGGATAAAGATATGTTTTGTATTGAGTGACAAGGCATGAGAAATAATGCAGGGGAATTGATTCAAGATTGGGATAAAGATACTGAGTTATAAAGAGAAAGGAAAAGCTGAACTTACAGTATCTGCAACAACATGGTCTAGTGAAGGAACATATCCGTGCAATCCATCACTCCCTCCATGACCTATAACGAACAAAAACAAAAGTGAAAAAGATGACAGAATGATAATAAGCCAGCACTAAACTCTAACTCTCAATACAAATGCTGTGAAGCTATATACCAAAAACATTGAGCTGAAAGCATACATGTTCATAAAATAGTTACCTATCCAATCCATTGCATAGACTCCAAAGTTGCGTGAGATTAATTGCCTTGCAAACTGAGAGTATCTTCCACTGAAAATGAAAAACAGAAAAATGGTCAAAAATCTGTTGTAGTAAAAAATAAAGTTAAACATGAACAGGCTTCGGAAGATATTACTGATAATCAAGTCTCTGGGAAACCACATCCATTGTTTAATTACAGATAAAAAACGTAAATATGAAAATGAAAAATGAAAATCCAATGTTACCTGTGCTCATTAAGCCCATGAATAATGATCAAAATGCCCCTGAAATCACAAAGCAATCGCCCCATGGCTTTAGTACTAAACTAACCGAACCAATAACAAATGACCAACACAACCAGATATTAGAGTATTTCAGCTACATCTACCGAAGCAAATTTCAAAATAAGAATACTAAAACACTCGACACTGCTGGAAAATTTCAATTTACTTTCTCAATAATAAAATTGCTTCTACCTCGCTGAAATCTGTGAGCTCAATACATGTAGAATCACCGCAAAGTCAATCCACAAAGAGCAGACAATCAAATGACAAATTTTGGAAAAAAAAAAAAAAAAAAAAAGGTGCATATTTTTCCTGCACTATAATTTGAACTTTAAAGCCACAAGCGACTACTACATCATGGTCGATTAAAATGGTTTAAGTACTTGTCTAATTCAACAATGCAAGCCAATGAGTATAATTAAATTCATTTACATGGAAGTTTGCTATCTCGAATCCTAAACAACAGTAGAGTAAAATAGGGAAAATGACAACGTCTAAGACTCATTTCCTACTCAATTCACCAAAAAATTGAGTACACGAAATCATCCTGGAATTAGCTTTTCTTTCAACAATAAATAAATAATCAGAAACGTGATCTCACTTCAATTCACCGGTAACCGGCAACCACGAGCGGCAAAAGAGAGCGTTCCTTCTAACACCAAAGAACAAAGAAGTGCTCCATCGGCAGTGGGAATCCCCGTCGCCTGCCATATCTATACCTTCAGCGAGGGCTCTTCTTCGCAAGGTATCCTCCTCTTCTAGTCGCCATAACAATTGCCTCCTCGAGGACTTCGTCGGCGAGTGCGGCGAGGAGTCAGCCGACCTAGATTGATAGAGGCGGCGGCGAGGGAAGAGGAAGCGAAGAAGAGAAAGTAGTAGTGTTTGAACAAAAACAAGAAATGTTCTTAGGGTTTTCAGAATCGGAATTATCCGATTGCTCGCTCCTGAGGTCAGCGGCTCCATCTCTGCCGTTGACATGGCCGAGATGGAAAAATGTTGATAAATAATGAATTGCAGCAGGGAGCAAAATAAAGAGTCGCAAACAGAGGAGGAGAACAGAGAATCCGTCAAATAAGGTAGAGAGGAAGGGAGAAATTTAGGCCGCTTGGCGTGGATATTTATAGTGTGATTGTGTGGAGGTAAAGGACAAAATGAGAAATGCTGAATTAACTACACGTAAGGGAACTGCTTTATCGGTAGATGACGTAAATCAATTTAATTGGTGCAGATCACTAGTTATATTTGATGTTGGTGAGGTGGACGTAGTGATGATAGTTTTCTAGACGGTGCAGTGTAAATCCTGCAGCAGAGGATAGTTTTGAAGTGGTAGTTTCTTTGAATGTCATGAACGTGTATTTTAATGGCGGTCAGAGAGTCGTTGGAAGCTGAGCGCTCTTCCATTTTTTTTTTATTTTAATTTTTAAGAATATTTGTGAAATGGAAGAATTTTGCGGCCCAATTATTTATTTTTTTCTATAATGACATCCTACCATTTTTAAATTATTTATTCTTTACACAAAATTTGAATATTAAATCTGTCACGATATGGTGATACAATTAGCGACAGAATATATTTTTATAGTAATCAGTCACTAAATTATTATCAATAATTAAAATTTTGAAACGGGGGCTTAAATTTTTAAGCACCAAAGCGGATGAGGAAAAATGATAAAATGATTAAAGCATAAGAGCAAAGTTTAAATTCAGTAACTTAAAAAAAAAAAAATTTGAATTCAGTCTTGTCTATAAATAAGTAGATTCGAATTGGATAAGACAGCATAAATGCTATTAAAAAAAATTAATAAAAAGCTGAATTAGTGGAGCTGAAGCCAAGACTAATAAGGCAATACAAGAAAGAATAAATTAAAGCCTTTGATGCAATCTAAAAAGCGCGTTCATATCCAAACATCTACTACAACATAACATTACATAATGATTGTCGTCGCCAAGATTCGTCCACGTGTTCATGGTTTCCAACGAATCAAGCGGTTTTTACGATACAAATAAATATGACTTCTACTAGAATATATGTGCACCGTCACGTCTGTTTCATTCTAAACGAAATGACGTGGTTTAATTCGTGGATGTCCTATTGCAGTTTATTTCGTATCTCAACCCTCCATCTCCAGTCCAATATTTTATTTATTACACCACAATTTTGAAGTCTTATTCAGACTCCAACCCAGATAGCCAAAGGCAAAGTCCTCCAAACAAAAGATCAACCCGCGGTTTATTACATTAATCAAACCACATTTTCAGACCAATTTTACCTATAAGATTAGCTTTGTCTTTGAATTCGATCTTGTATTTGGGCACGAGCATTGAGTAATTAAACCGAATTATACCATACTAAATTAGTTTGGTTTTGGTATAACAAAATGTATTTTTGTGACATTCCCATTTGAAATCAGATGATATAAAAAATAAAATTAAATAGTTAACTAAATCTGTTATTTTTGACATTGTCAATTGTTACGATCTAAAACCGTAGACTGGACCGGCACTAGAATCTAGATAAATTTAAGATTTCGAGACCCGTAGTAAACCTAAATTATTAAAATTCATTTCTATTATCATTTGACTAAGGGAATAATAAGCTTATATTATGACATTATTCACAAATTAATGAGAGTTAATATTTTTTATCCAACCTTAAAGTTAAAATAAAAAGAAAAGAAAGAAAAAGAAAAAAAAAATAAAGTTAAAATTATTGATAAAAAACACGGCAACGCACAGTGATTATCAAAAATATTCTATTCGGGTCTAATTTTAATTAATTCAGTTCAATAAAAAAAATTGATCCAATTTTTATTCGATTAGTGGTTATTTAATTAATTTTAGGGCGAATCAAAATAGTTTTCGATGGCTTAATATTATTGGGTAATAATTTGATAATTAAATTTCAATAAAATTATTTTAAAATAAAAATTTCATGGTATTACACCAATTAGTACATATAGTAACTAAACCAAAATAAAAAATCAAGCAATTTTTTACAAACAAATAGATTGATGACCAAATTTCTAAAAATCTAACCAAATCGCGTTGAAATAAACTAATTTAATTTGGTTTTCGATTAGAAATCAAGTTTTACTCGCCCGAATCTACATTAATTTTGTATATTGCTTCCGTTCCGTTCCACTTAATTGTGAAGTCTAGTTTCTTCACAGAGAAAAAGAAATAAAAGCCAAGTTGGTCCATCAATTTGTTTAATAGGATAAAAAATATGAGATTTAACCTTTTAAATAAATTTGCATTTAAATTTTTATAAAATGATTAAAAAGATATAATTCATTTATTATATTTATAATGTGAAAATTATTATATAAATATTAAAAATTTAATTGGAAAATGACTAATTAATTATATAATATAAGAAAATGATATATGAAGTATCTTTTCATTTTGATCGATGATTTTAAATTTATAAATATGTATTAATTTGAATATTTTAAAATTAACTTATATCATTAGATTATCGCTTATATATCTTATGCAGTTTTTATGTTGAATAAATTAAAATTATAATACATGTTTATAAATTTATCATATTATAATAAATGATATTTTTATGAATTTTAAATTTATATTCATAAATATTGAAAAAAATTTAATATGAGGATTATTTGTGTACAATAAAAAAAATAAAAAGCCAATCATATTAAATTAAAATTATTATTATTTTATAAAAATAAAAATAAAAATAGATATTTTAATAATTTTATATAAATTGAGAAACTAAATTAAGCTTTATTCTATAAGAAATATTGGACCACATCCCTAATATAAGAAAACTGACTATGCAACGAAGCATCAATCACGTACACACGTCCCTAATATAAAAGCATGCTATTGGTTCGTATATATATGTGGATTAGACATTTAAACTGCGAATGCCAATCGCAATTAATGCTCAGTGCGAAAATGATGGGTTTTGAACTCGATGCATGCATGCACTCAACTCTCAACAGCGACACTTTAATTACACATTATTAATAGCTAAAATCTGTTGTAAGATATATATATACAAAAAAATAAAAATAGCTAAAATGATGGCTTTTTCTCTGACTGCTTAATTATATTACACGACAAGATTACACATTTACACTATGATAGCGTGTCGTTTTTAGTTCAAGACGACTAGCATTTTAGAGAAACTTTAGGAAAGATGTTACTAAAGCAGTAACACAATAATTAGAGATTAAAATGAAATATCATCATGTTGACCACTCAACTTAAGACATTGTTTGGATTTTAGTATTTGATTTCGTCCCGTTTTCAAACAAATTCTGAAGACGGAGGAGCATTGGTATTTTGCTGGTAGTTTACCTAATTAAAGTTGAAAAATGATTCGTGCAGGAAATTGAGGTCTTGGCGCCTACCAAAATTGAAGAGGTGGAAGAAAAAGCAGATAAAATACAGAACAGAAAATGTCAATTTTAGTTTCAAGATGAAAATAGAAAATTTGAATAACAAAACCCAACGGAGAACAAGCTTCAAAAGATATCAATGGCCTTTTTGTTTCTTTGCCTATTTTTGTATATTTTTTGTTGCTGTATATTAAAAATATTTTTTATCGAAATATTTTTTATTATTACAGTTTACTGTGCAACAAGATAGCTAGTCTTCTCTATATGCCATGAAATATGTCGTCCAGTACAAAATTTCAGGGATTGGGCCGCACACAGACACTTGGGTTTCAGGTTGAATATAGGGGGACTGGGCCGATCCAAGTTGAAGCCTACATCAAAGAATTTGAAATATTTGAATAAAATTAAAAAAAAAAATTATCCATAGATAGAAAAATATTAAATATTAAATATGAAAGGATAATATTAATACAACGTTTCTCTTCTCATTTCTCAAACAATTTGCACACAGACAAAGAAGCTTTTTTGTGTGGTAACCACCAAAAGAACAACTTTTTTTCTTTCTTCCTGTGAACTCTGCTCTATTTTAAATCACCTTTCCCATGCAGAGATTAGGTTTTCCCGTCCGTGATATTGCGCCAATAAATTTATTTTGCTTGGAATTATAAATTATTTCCAAAGTTTGATCTAATCCAAATTAATTAGTAATAACTAAAAGAAAAGCTAACCATAGATTAACCTGCAAAAGAAGAAAGTGATTTAGCTTGAATTAAAAAGCAAAAAGAAAAGAAAGTTTGGCATTTAATTCACAACAATGAATAAGTTCACAAGCTGAGACAATAAAAAGCATTTTGCATCTTCCACAAAAGGATATTACTTTTGCACGAAAAATCCAGGTGTTTCAATAATCTCTCTTCTGTGGCTGCTAAAGCAACAGACAGTCCATGACCCACATATATATAACACTATCTTCTCCATATAATCTCTCTACAAACAATCATATGAATTGAAAAACTCATTAGCACCTTCTCCTCTTCAAGAAACCAGCCTTTTCTTTCTTTATACATTAAAGTTCATGGCACCCAACGGAGAAACCCTAATCGGCTCATACCTAAAGAGAGACAATATGGCCAAGCCTAGTAGACTTTCGATGGAAGGTCTACAAAGAACAGTATCCGATATTTCATTTGAACTAAGCAAAGAACTACCCGTTTCAGATTCAAACCAGCTAAACGATCTTCCTCCTATATCCGAGGTAGAAGACGCAAAGTGCGAATGTTGTGGCATGTCTGAAGAATGCACGCCTGAATATATAAAAAAGGTTGGTGAAAAATATTTGGGGAAATTTATTTGCGGGTTATGTGCAGAAGCAGTGCAACAAGAAATGGAGAAAAATGGAGGGAAAAGAGAAGAAGCATTAAATGAACATATGAGTGCTTGTGTAAAGTTTAATAGGTTTTTTAGGGTTAATCCTATATTGCATCAAGCTGAGGCTATGAGACAGATTTTAAAGAAGAGTTCAAGTCTTAGGGCTAAATCTATTAGCCCTAGGCCTGATAGAGGTATCACTCCTAATAAAGGTGGTATTGCCAGGAGTTCCAGCTGTATTCCTGCAATAACAAGGGAACTTACTGACCAAAGATTGGCTAATTAATCAGTTGAATTAATCTTTTGTTGGTGTGTTATGTTTAATTAGGGTTTTCCATTTGAATTTAAGCATGGTTGTTAAGAACTAGCAGGATCTTTATCCATTTATTGTCAGTTGTTGTCTAGCTTCATGTTTTTGTGATCGAGATGTTGTAATTTTGTAATTATTATTATATATTTTTTTTTTTGTAACCATGGTTTGTATTCTGTGAGTAATTGTTATCTAACTATTTAATTAAATTGTCGACTTTAATTGTATAGTATATACAAGTTTGTAAATGTCTCGCTGTAAGTGTTTTTTCTATAGATCGAACTCATGATCTTACAAAAACTCGCCCTGGATATTAATTTCATTTGAATATCGATCAAAGTTCAAATCAATCTCCCTATGTGTATATATATTAAAAAACTACATGAAACTGATAAGAGGATTTAGATTTTATAAATCAATAATGTTATTTAGTATTTACCTCTCATAACTTGAATATTTATCTCGTAATTCAATAAATTAAAAAAAATTATTTATTAACGATTTATTTTCTATCAAAATTTTCTGATGTATAATAAAAATAGAGAATTCCATGAAATCGAGACTTGAACTCAAATACAGAACTCACTGCAGAGAACTCATAAGCATGTAGCTTGGTGGAGTAGTGTTAAATAGAGGAATGCAACTTCTTCGGATTTAGTTGCTCAATTAGAAGATGGTGTAAGTGTTGTTGATATACATTTACTCTCTAAAGTGACAAACACCGTTGTAAGGTAGAGTAATGATATTTTTTTTTCTTTTTTTTTTTTTTGTTTTATAGGTGTTTTCGTCATTGTCTTTTATCTTATAAGTAAAGTTCGCTTGAAAATGCAGTTCGTTCTCTCTGATATAATCGCCTATTGATGAAAGAGATTAATTGTTAAGTGATAATTATATGATCAACTCACAATTGACTAATCATATGTTAAATTCTCTACCAATTGAGAATTATTAAGAAGGGTTGTGCAGAACAAATTGTGTAATAGATTTTGGATCTTGTTAGCGTGCAGACAGAGCTCACACTCCAAGTCGTTTACAATCTTTTCTTGGATCGTGTGAAGACTAAAGAGGTCCAAATGTGAGAGAGTCGGGCCCAATGATTTCACAGTTATAGACAACCTCTACTTATATTATCATGGGCCGCTAATATTTTCTTATTGTACTTTCTTCAGGCCCAAAATCTTATGTAACCGGAAATTGTTGGAAAGCCCGTAAATTTCTTATAATGTCGTCGTAAGTATAATTAAGCATATGCACCTGATTTAAACAATAAAAATATATAATATTGTTTTTATTTAAACTATTTGTTTCTGCTACAAATGGAAACAGTGGGTATCATTATCACGGGAAAATTGAATGTGTTTGCTTTACGTTTTTAGAGGAGTAGACACTGGACCATCCCATTCTCTCTTTTTCTATAAATAGTAATATTTCCCATGATTTCCATGCAATTTTATCTTTATATCCCTTTCCACTTTTAGGGTTTATTACGTTAAATCAGGTGTTTAAGTAATTTTTTACAAAACGCTTAAAAGTAAATATTAGGTATACTTCACTTATTATTTTATTATTTTTGTTTAGTATACGGTGTAGAAACCCTTAAGCCTTAACAGTGCATTCCAGAAGAATTAAGATTGGATAATGAAAGTCTGATCAATCCAACTTCGTTCATCGAATCAAAGCGCAAAATGCAAAATCGTGGCAACTTGAGAACCCTCACGAGTGCACTACCTAAATAAAATATTCCTTACCTTACCTTTATTATGGACTCTCCTTCACATTAAAATTTTCTTTTTAAACTCTTCACGAAATGGATGTTAATAATGATGTGTGGTTCCTTTATTTAAAGTACAAAATAAAGTTAATCCCAATGGAATAGTTTAATAGAAAAAGGTGTTCACGAGATTGATTGTTATAGTTTAAATTATAATTTGATATTTTATAATTTAATTTCTTTTTAGACTAACTCATTTAGTTTTAAAAATGAGTGAAAATTAATCAGATTTGTGACTTATTATAAGGAATTATTTATTTATTTGGGTTGAATTCTAAATTTTGAATATGAATTATAAAAAAAGAAAAAAAAATCATCGGAACAAATTTTTGGCTTGAAAATTCAAATGTAACCTGTAACTGAGAAACAATCCATACACAAGCATGATCCCTTCTTTTAGCATGTCCATCAATCATCTCCTCTGGTAGCAAATTGCAGTGCAAACTCCTTAGCTAGCTAGTTGTGCAATTTGCTCATCAAATTTTAATGCCAATTAAAAGCAACTTTTATCTGTAAAGATAAATAAAGTGCTCTCTCTGCTTGAACAGAACCCATATGCAGCCTTCACACTAGAACTGACTAACTATATATATATATATATATATATATAGTACCAAAAGAATAAGAAGCTTTCATGGTGCCATATGCGAATTTTCATGGTTACGTACAGTGCTGTTCTTTCACATATTTTCATATATAGTACCTGCATTCAAAAAACGCCAATACAACCAAAGAAGAAGCAGATATGGTATTATTAAATATATGTTCGAGCTCCGCAATCAACTCCAGTATCACTCAATCAAAATTTATTGGTAGTTTTTCAAATTTATCTGTTTGAGCTAAATGGTTCTCTCTCTCTCTCTCTCTCTCTCTCTCTCTCTGCAGAGTGAGCAAAGGCTTCGAAAGGCGGTGTCCGATGTTTCATTTGAAATAGAGAAATATGAAATTCTGGAACTGGAAGTCATTGCTAAGAATACAACAAATATTGAAGTGGAGCAAACAGAATGTGGATGCTGTGGTCTGAAAGAGGATTGCACTAAAGCTTACATCTCCAAAGTGAAAGGCTCCTATTCTGGCAATTGGGTTTGTGGCCTTTGCTCTGCTGCTGTTAGAGAAACATTAGAGAAAGGTCCAAAAGAAATGGCCATTGAAGAAGCTGTCCAATCTCATAAAGATTTCTGTCAACAATTCAATAACACAACTAGACTCAATCCTAAACTGTCATTAACATGTGCAATGAGAGATATAGCTAAAAGAAGCTCTGAGAAAAGAAACTCCAAGAGCTTATCATTCTCAAAGCTTGCAAGAAGCACGAGCTGTGTTCCTAGGATTGATCTAAAACAATAACCTTTATAATTTTGTATTCATTATTATTATGAATCTTTAATTAGTGAAGGTCAGAGTCTAATCTAATGTATAAATCTAGTGCTAAAATGTACATATTTATAACGAATTATATTATAATTATATCTTAGGTCAGACACGAGTTTAAGTTTACCAAATCTCTTAATCTGTATCGCACTTTTTTTATGAAAAAGTAAAGCTTATTTACCCGATTCTGTAAATGTAGTCTTAAGCTCTTGAACGAGCCATAACTGTAAAAATACATTTTATTCTCCACTTGCAACTTCATCCAAATTTTTATTTAGAAATCATAACATTTTTGTTATTGATTTAAAGAAAACGGCGCACAAAACTATAAAATGGAGGGATTCATTGCTGTTATCAGAGCTAAACGATGTCGTTTCCTTTATCGTTTCCTTCAACACCTACAAATTTCATTTGCCAGGCTATCAAATCCAAACAAAAATGCCTACTCTTATAGAACAAAGAACCAACAGATGTTCTGCACATGTGACACAACCAAGCAAGAGTCGCTTGAGAACTCAGAATTTTCTCCATGTCATAGTATTAACATGATGTTTTTCCAATGTCTATCAAAAATTGTATAGATGAAATTTTAACAAAAATTTCTAATCATATTGATAAATATTCGCTAATTATCAATATCTTGTTGTGCTGTAATACAATGCCTCCCCTTCTGAGTTCAATAGTTTGTTTTTCTAATAACCTCTTTAACCTCATAATGTAGTCCTTTTCAAGTTTTAGGCTTCTTTGGCACGTTGGAGTTCCCAGACTCAGCCTTGCGTTTTATTCCCAAGAAATGCTCAACCTGAAAAAAAGAAAAGCTCGGATATCTCACATACTAACTCGGGGAATAACACGGAGAAAATGCTGTAAACAACCATAAACCCAAAATAAAAGGCAAGCAAAACAAAATATCATTTGTGTGATTGTTCTCGCCAAATAAGAGAGAGAGAGGGAGGGAGATTAGCTGTTCATTACAACTTCTGAGGGAAGTACAATCTCTTGACCAAAACATACCTAGCGTAATTTCCATCTGAAGCTTCATACCTAGCTTTAGCTATCATAAGGATTACTGCATTTGTTGTTAATTCATCTTGTCTAATCTTTCTCTCTCACTGAACCACCTTCTAATTGAAAATTACGCTATAGCCTATGGAACACTCCGTGTGATACCTAAGGCTAAGCATGAAACTCAGCTTTGTTGCTTTCTTTCAAACCATTGGTTTAACCCAATTCAGATACAACAGTTCATTCTATTGACTTAAAGTGCAAAACGCTAGAAAAAATGGAAAATGTTTTCCAGAAAAATATTTTCTAGGAAACAATCGGAGCCTAGTAGTCTAGTTTAGGCTTCAAGATAAATCTCCACAATAGCATCTCAACAATTTGCTAGCTTTGGGGCTTTCAAATATTCACAAGTTTTATTTTCAAATAAATCTCTATTAAAAAACCATGCTGTATTATATATAAGTACACTCAATTGGATCTAGCACACAAATACAAGAACTGACTCACCTTTTTGTCACCGAGCATTGGTGTTAAGCCCCCTGGAAGATCCTTCTCAACAGTTGCAAAACCACTTCTTGGATCACTTGTTTGCCTGTCAATGGAATATAATGCAAATGAACATATCAGTAGCCTTCTAGTAATTACAATAAATATGAAAAAACACCCAACTTAATTAATCAACCTGATGCAGAAAATATATAGCTCATTCTATAATTTCCTGAGGGGTTGATATAAATAAATTCCACTAATTACGGAACCCATTCTGAATTTCATGTTCCTCAAAATTCTCCACTCCTGAAAACTAAATTTATGGAATTCAACACGCATAAACTAAATGCTTTTATTTAAGTGAAACAAGGGGTACAAAAGCATTTGGACAATGGACCTAGAATTCAAAATTTTGGACTTGAGATTTAGTTAAATTCAATTACTCTCCAAAATTCATGAAGCCAAAAGAAATCTGACAGTTGTTTTGGCACTGCGAATATCCATCGCAAGTACTTTTCCTTTTAAACTACTCTGACATTCCCTAGAGAAACTCTCTGCAGTCAATAGTAAACCATAAATGAAAATATCATATTGAAATATAAATCATACCCTGGTTTAACATGACCACTGAGGACCAGGTAGGGTGTCTTCAACTGAGCCTGGGCTTCCCTCATCCGCTCCACAGACAATGATGGTGTATCTGAATTTTTCATTTGCTTCATCTTCAGTTCTTCCAGGTATTGCTTCATGCGCTTTTCTTGCTTCATTTTTCCAGGCCCTTTCCCATGGAATTTATGAGAAATGATCCTAAAGGCTTCTTTGGGAGTCAACTGGCAAAATGTGGAAATAATTCAAAGTCAAAAAATAAGGCACGATGTTATTAGACAACATAAAATTTCAACAATTTACACCACACTGGTGTCATAAATTCTCTCTTAATAAATATATCATAGTGGACCAAGTCATACAACCTAAGCAGACATGAAACTAAAGAGCAACTTTTATCCAGTAATTACTGGTTGGTCATTTACCTTTTCTGCTCCTTCGACATCTATGAAAAATGAAGACAGAAAAGTTCATCTACATTACAAGCTATAGCAAGAACCAAGGTCTATGAAGACTAATTCTCATGTTGTTTATAATCTCCAAAACAATTACTCCAGCAGTAACAGTTCTGAAGAAGAACAGTCAGAGTAGTGTCCAAATTAAGCACCTGAAGACTCGTACTGTTCTCTAAGTCCCAAGTGACTATTTTATGCAAGGACGGTAACTATCCATTTGAAGAAATCAATCTATGTCATTTATGCTAAAGAAATTATTCACTGAATTTGCTCAATGACGGTCTAATTTCTGCATGTTATCGATAATTGTGAAATCTAGGAAGCAATGTCAGTAATTAGCAATTGAGTGGATGATCAAGTACTTACAGTTCGTCCATATTCATCTGTCCTGTCAATTCGAATGTCCTTAAACCTTTCATTGTCAACATCACTGTCTACAATGCCAACAAGTTTACTCTTTTTCTTGTCCATGTTTCTGCCACCCCATTCAGTACTTTCTTTAAGTGTGCCTCGCTCTTTCAGCAGCTTCAATGCAGCAGATAATCCTTTCCCGACTGGAACTTCATGAATGGTTTCATCTGGAACTATATCCTCATTATTCTCATTGACAGGGTTTTCATCTTTATCAATGTCTTGAACTTCTGTCCAGCCCCCAGTTTCATCTTTTTTGTCTTGATCAGAAACTACCAGCGCTTCATCCTCATCCATGAAAACGTCATCATTACCATGCTTATGGGACTCTGGAAGAGTAAAAGCAGCTTATTAATTATTTTTCCAATATATATAAGCAAAACTCTTGCTCATTGAAGAACACTAGAACTGAAACCCTATAACCTACATTCAGCATACTTACAGCAAACAAGCTGACATTTTAAGCTGATCTAGTGATAATGGTTCAAAATCATGAATATATAATGTGTTTTGGAGTTGAAAACTGGAGTTGAATAAATCACAACAGGAGGACTCCATGACTTATGGTTAAAAATAACCCCAAATGTGATCATATAGCATGATTGTCACACAGCTCAGAAAAATTTCTTTAGAAGCTGTTCCAGTTAGTGAACCATTACTCTACAGAAAACCCAAGTTTACTAACATTTCACTCTTTGCAAAAGTCCTTTTTCTTACAGAGGTCCTTTTTCCCCTAATTGTAATGCAAACAAGTATATCAGAGAAATAATACCTTCATCTAGTTGGAGTCCCCAGACAAACTCTTCCATCTCTGTGAAGACAATCTTGTTTTCTTGTGACTCTCCAGTTGTAGGGTTCTGATCATCTGTAATTTGACTGCTGGTGGTGGTTGTAGCAGCAGCTAGGCGAGCAATTGCTTGAGGACCAGATGCTTTCTCCTCTTGCTTCTTGAGAGCTAATTTCCTTGCTCTTTCTAAGGATTTGTAAAGATCTTCATCATCTTCTGCAAACACTGGATTTTCATCTTCATCCAATTTAGCAGGAAGCGTCTGTTCCTGTCGCAGGGATTTAGAAGCCTCATCTGCTTTGGCATATGCAGACTGGTATGCACTACTTCGCATTTCTGCGTCAGATCTCTCTTGTTCCCGCCTGATAGCCTGCCTTCTCCCATCATTTCGAGAACCAAGATCTCCAACACCCAATCCTGCAGAGACAGCTTCTGCTTCAAGGGCATCTATGTCCAGCTTCTCCTTCTTTCGCAAGGATTTCTTTTTCTTGGGCTTCTTAAATTGGAGCATCTCTTCATGAGTATAATAATCTGATGAAATTTTCCCAGATGAACTAAGATCTTCAAAACGATTATTAGTGGAAACACCCTGCAGCCTTCTGCGGAGCTGCATAATGGAAAATTATTTGATATAAAAAAAGTAAAAAAATTATATAGGAAAACTAAAAAAAAAAAAAACATAATTACAAAAAAAGCTTATGGAAAAAGTTAACATGTCTCTTTCAGCAGTTGCTTAATCACCATACAGATAAAGGATATCTTTACATACCTCTTCCAGTTTCTTCTCAGCTTCACCAGTGAAGCGTCCCCTTTCATCAAGAGCTACCCCCTAACAATTATATGTTTTAAATAATAATCATATGTACTAAATAATAATTATATGTTTTAAATAACAATTCAAAATATAAGGTAGAGAACGAGGTGAAAGAATCTGACCTCATCTGCAGCTGAATCATCATATTGTGGAAGTATTTTCTTCTCTGAAGCAGGATCATCATTGAACCTAATATGTTAGTAGACTCAAATTAGTTAGTGATTTCTAAACACTTATAAATTAATAACAAAATGCATTACGGTTTTTCATATTACTTGTCATCATAAATTCCCGTCTTCTTCTTTGCAGCCTTATAAGCATCATCCCGGCGCTTCTGCTCTCCAATTTCCACATTTTCAAGCATGTCAACCTCTGTCATACAAGACCAAAAACCTCTGTCATGCAAAATGTTTTTGTCATTTCAGGGAACTCAAGTATAAAACTTGAGAGGTGACGCCAACTATTTTACCTTCATTAATGTCACCATCTGCAAGTATATTCTGATCTTTGAGGGTTAAAACAACTGCTCCACCTTCCATTACCTTTTCAAGGCCATGGAGAACCTTAACTCCAGCAAGATCATCTGTTAACAAGTTGTCATCACAATTATAAAACAATATGGATCAGAGTCCTTTCTAAAAGATAACCATGCCATTCGGCTAGCAGCCTAATTCTATCAGAATTCCCTGAACTTTTTTACAAGTTTTTGCAATTTCATCCTATTTTTATCTTTTTGTCAATTGAAACCAAATTTCGACCTTTTACAGCAATAGCAACCCTAATTGCAATTAAGGATGAAATTGCAAATAAAAAAGTATTTCCATTATTTTTAAAAATAATGTGACATTGATAAAATTTAAAAAATAATTTTTTTAAAAAAAAACTTTTTCATTAGTCTAAACAAATAATGTTGCATTTATTAAATTTTAAATTTTGAAATAAATGTGTTAATTAATAATTTAATAAGATAAATTTTTGTTACTTACCAAAAAAATTCCCAATCATGGCATAAAAATTAAATTAATAAAATATAATCTTTATTTATGTATTTTGTTTTATACTACCTATATTTTAAGGATGAAAGGCCCCAATTATAGTAATTTTTTGGATTGATAATATAGTCAAATTGTTATTCATTTAATAAAAAAAATAACTTAATTATTTTAATTGCAATTATTTCAAATATCATATTTCTAAGTCTATGAATGTACCACTCACTAGATGTGATATAATTCGATATTCAAAGGACATTTAAAATTTTATTTTTACTATTCTTTTTTTTTCTGAAAAAATGATAGAACTACTTTTTTATTTTGCAATTAAGGGTACTATTGCTAAAAAAGATCGAAATAAGAGTAATGTTAACAGGATAATCAAAATAGAATGAAATTGCAAAAGCTTGCAAAATTCGTGGTATTTTGATACATTAGGCAATTGAAATGTACAACACGAAATATAGAATTTGAACATAGAAAGAAGAGGTGAAGAAAACAGAACGAAACTGGGTTTCGTGAATCACACTCCTAGAATTAAACTGGTTCTGTATGACCTAGTATCTGCTCTCAATAAACACAATAAACACACCCTGAAGTTTATGTTGTTCATTATCAAAACAATAATAAAGCAGCAGAAATGCATGATCATGTGACTTGCAAAACCAATTTAGTAAATGTCTAGCTGTGTTAAGGAGAAACCATACGAGTTGTATGCTCGCCTGAATCCTCATTTTCACTTTCTCCTTGAACATTATTGTCCTGAAAATTTATATCATCAACAACAGAAAAAAAAAAGTTATCGCACTCAAAATCACATCAAAGGAGCCATATATAGCACAAATAATGCAAATAGCACTTCTAAGAGTAAAATAACCTGCTCCTCAAAAATCTTTGAGAGCTGCTTGGCTTTCTGTTTTTCAGCATTCTTTTTCTCCTCGAGCTTCCGACTCCTATTAACCCAGGCTAAAACCTCATCACCAGCTTCTGAATTTTTTTTTAATCTTTCCTCTTTCATCCTGAATGAATAGAAAGCTACAGAGATAAATATCAATATTCATGATAATGTAAAGGACTAGATTTATAAATATCAGATTTCTATATATATATATGTATGGACACCCATATAGTGCAAGATGTAGTCCATTTCTTTTCTTTTAATAATATGTTGCTAATGAGGTACTGCTTATAATGCTTATCATTCAAAATCCTTTACAGAAGGCTATCTTACATCATGTTATTTGAACAAGACAATTAAAAGTGCTAAATAATATACTTCAGTTAAAAAGATGTAGGAAAAAGAATAGAAGCCAGTATCAACAAATTTTTACTTACTTCAAAATGCGCTCCTCAAGTTGCGAGACAGATGCATTTCCTCCTCGAGATGTTTCTTCAGCCTTTTGTTCATCCTTATTGTCAAAAGAAACCTTTGATTGTTTTAAAACACTGGTATCCTTGTTGTTTTCATAGTCCATTTCGACTACATCATCTTTGCTTCTATCATAGTCTTCCTCATGGCTTCTTTTGCTCACTTTCTCTCTGTCTCTCAACCTTTCTTTATCATAATCTGAATCCCTCTCCCTCTCCTTAGTCTTCTCTCTTCCTTTTTCCCTATCTCTATCTTTCTCAACTTCCCTCTCCTTCTCTCGATCCTTATATTTCTCCTTCTCCTTTACTCTTTCTCTTTCCTTCTCTCTCTCCTTATCCCTATCCCTGCTCTTCTCCTTCCCTCTGTCTTTCCTTTCCTTATCACGCTCACGCTCCTTCTCTCTAGGCTTCTCTTTGTCCAAATCCTTAGTGACATCTTCACTATTCCTCTTGGAGGAGCGTTCTCTATCCTTGTTTCTGTGTTCCCTCTCCCTGTCTTCTCCTCGGCTACTTTTCTTCCTATCCTTGTCTCTACTAGAATGCTTACTTGATTTTTCAATTCCATCTTCATCATATTGCCTTCTTGGCGAATCATCTAGACTATCTCTCTCCTTGCGTCGCTCGTACCTGGACTCAGAATCCATTCCTACTACCGGATTCAGGCCCTAGTTCTTCCAGCAGTACCACAAACGTTTAACACCTGAAAGACGAGAAAATTCAGTCAACTGAACTGAACTTTTTTCTGCTACATGATAATTAACATATAATCATTCGAGAACGAACAAACACAAGATCCCCAAAGAAGCAGAGACCACAAAGGCAACCCAATTAGATAAACCCTAAAATCTAACAGCAAGAAAATTAGACATATACATGTGAAGTATTGAGCAATTACCTCGAAGGGAATTTCAAACGGTGCAGCAGCTAGCCAGGAAGAACAAATCAGGGCTCGCTCAGATAATACGATACGACATTACGAGAAAAGAAGGAACGAAGAATGCGAGACCCAAATCTGGACTTGGGCTTTAGCTTGGGTCTATCTATGTACTTGCTTTAATGGAAAATAAGCCCAGGAATATTAGAACCCTGTTTGGGAAAGTTCAAGTTCAGAACTGTGGATTTCCTATGTTTTGATCCATTCCCAAACCCAAACTAAAAGTTGTGGTCATCCCATAAGAAAGTTTCCCCTGTCGTTTCAAATGTTTTCCCCTCTTATCAATTATCCATCCGTCGAACAAAATAAATGGGCCTTTATTGGGCTTTTTGCAGACTTAAAAAAGTAGAATGCAGTCTGCTAATGTTTTTCAGCATACGTTCAGCACTAGGTCACCACAGAAGAGCGGAGAGCTTATCCTACTCCTCTTGATCTAAGAAAAGGAAATGAAGAAATCAAAGCTGCAACGTTGTTTGCCAAACTGAGAGAACGGGGAGAGTAAGGGTGAGCATGGTACAAGGAGTTGTTGAAATTATCATAATGTGTAGTAAGTTGAAAAAATACTCCATTTTGTTTATAATAAAATTATTTAATTTATTAACACGTGTTAATATAGAATAAATTATTTTTATTGAGATCTTAATTATCAATTTTTATATCATTACTAACACTTATAAGTTATGGGTGACCGCCATTAAAGTAAGTCGCAAAATATAATCAAAGGTTGTCACAGAATATTTAATGAATGGCAAATAACAAGTCATTAGAATTATTGACGTACACTTATATTAAACTTGAGCACGACATATAATTTATCAAAAAAATAATTTTTGGTACAATTATCGGTTTATGACCAAAAAGACCCAACTTATAGAAAAAAAATATTTTTTTTATTATTATGTTTAATAAAATGCTATTATAAACATTAAAAATCAGTAATTTGCTCTTTTATTTTTTTTTTAAATGAAACATAGAATTTTTTAAAGGTCAATAAGGCAAGGAAATAATTGGAGTTGCACAGTGCTTTTTCAATTAGATTTCTTTCTTGTGCATCATTGGGTTGAACTGTTCATCACCAGGAGAGAGGCTCAATCATTGACAATGACAAGGAAAGATCATTGAGGATTTCTTAAACTTGGACAACATATAATAATTTGGGTTGGCCAAATTCAAAAGCACATATATTAGAGGAACTCTAATTTATGTCCAAACACTGACCTGATTCTGTTTTTTTTCTGAGATTGAAATTGTGATTATTGTGCCGTAAATTGAATGCCATTTTACAAACTCATAGCTCCATATGGGTGGACCTAAGCCTATACAAAATGTTAGGGTTCATGTTTATAATTGAGTGCAATAATTGCTTAAGGGTCCCAAGTTCCAAATCCCTAAATACTTGCGAAATAGTATTAATTAAATTAAATTTTAGCCCTACATATTTGGTCCTAAATCTCACATAGCACGTAACTAGCACACGTGCAATAGACTATTCAATAATAAAAAATAAAAAAAAAAATCAAAAGGATATGGATGGGTGTGAATTTTTAGGCATTTGGTTGACTCATGGTTCTTTGAGATTGGAATTGCAGGGTCCATTGTGAAAACAACTTGCACTTTTGCCAAAGTTTGCACTACTTCTACACCATGCATGCTTATCTTGACCTTCGCAATTATTACAATCAATTAAATTGATTTATTTGCATTACAAATCGACTTTATTCATTGAACCTGACTTCGGGCTCGTTTGCTTCTCGAGAATATACGTTTATATACTTAAATTAAAAGATTTACTTTGTCTGAATTCATTTTAAGAAGATGACCGAAGGATAATAGTCCTTTCTGGGTTTCATGTGCTTATATTTTGAAAGATATGAACAATATTTAGACGCCATGCATGCATTTGGTGCTCACTTAGGACATAAAATTACCTAATAAAATCCGGTGTTACAATCTCAGTGGGTCCTTGCGCCCGACATTCATAGATCATAATGCATTGATTAAAAATTAATCATACAATATTCTCTGAGTAAAAAAAATAAAAAGTTAATGCTGTTGCTAATTAATCAGAAGTCTTAATTTAATCTCCTATAGTTAATTAAAGCTTCAGCTAAGTGGTCCTTTAGACCATTAACTAATTTAACAACACAACAACCCTACATAAGTTGGAAAAAGAAAAAGAGACACTTATTCGAGGGAAATGGGTCGGCTCCACGTCAGGCCTATCTCATCCCAATTAAGGGCAAAGAAGAATTAACTCTGATAATAATAATCATAAGTGCTCAATTAATTAGATTATTAACCAGTATAAGTCTAAGTTTTGAAGGGTAATGCTCTTTACAGAGCATAATTGGGCATAAATGAACTTTTCAGATATTTTTTTTTTCCTCCAACGATAAAGGTGGGAATAAACTGATTATGACATATATATATCACTAACTATGTGCAGCAAAATTTGAAAAAAAAAATATCATAATTATAAATAATTAATATATATGTATATATAGTACATTAACGGTGGAATACAGGGTTGCAGCCCACAAGTTTTGCTCCAAAAAAATTAATTGACCAGTGGATGAATTTATATTATAATTATATTGTAATGCTAAATGAGTCAACACGATGAGCCACTAGCTGAATATTAAGATTACGATTTGGAAGGTTCCAATATCATTAAAGACAATATTCCTTGCAACCTCTATATTTGAGGAATATATATCGTGCAATTATTATCACATTCAACCCATCAACATTGGTTTAATAATATTTTGTGGTATTTGGAATAATAGGCGTGGATTCATTATGAATTTTTTTTTAAAAATTATTCATAAATAAATTTTATATTTTGATTAATCATAGTTACTTTTTTTTTTTTTCCTTTGAAGTACTTTACGTAGTGTATAAGTGAGATTGATTCATGCTTAGGCTATGACTAGTTAGGTAAAGTCCCCCTAAAAAAATTTTTATTTATATCAAAATAACTTGAAAAAAGACAAAAAAAAAGGTAAATACACGCTCTAATTGGTAGTTAACATCAAGAAATGCATAAACTAAACAAGAAAGCAAAAGCTAGGGTTTTAAAGGGAGAGAAAGAAGAAGCAGACCTAGTAGTGGAGGATGGAAAATGGGCGTGGCAAGGAGAGAGTAAGACTAGTGTAAAACCCTAGAAAATGGAGGTGACCACAGCATGCCGGATCTGACAATGACCATTCACTGTATATTCCTTCGAGAAAGAGATTGTGGGTCCCTTTATCTCCTTCCCTCTCTCTCTCTACTTCCTCTTCTTCTTCTTCTTCAATGAATACGATATCAAGAAATAGAGAGCGCACGAGCATTATATTAGTATAACGTAAAGACACTCAACTTTTCTTTTTCCTTTTTCTTTCATCCTCTCTTTCTTTTTTAAATTTAGACCACTTTCTTTCTGTTCTTCTCATTCCTCTTTGCCTCATTTCGTAACAGTTCCTTTGTGTTTGTACTCTTTCAAAAGCTTTCTTTTTTCTCTTTCTACTGAGAAAGAGAATCCAAGACAATTATAAACAGTCCAAGCAAAAGGGGTTTCAACAATTCCCCTTTTCTTACATGCAGAGAGTAGAGATATATGTTCATTTCCCAATAATGCCCTCATTTTAACAACTTATTTTCTCTCTGTAGCCAATATTTTTTAGCTTCATCAAGTTATGATAGCTCCCGTATATGTGTAATACATGGAGTGGACAAAAGTAAGGAAGAGGAATAATCTGAACTAATGATTTGTCATAATTTCTTCTGACAAAGTTTATTAAACAGCCAATGACAACACGTTGGTAGATGCTTTAATGATTAGGGAAGTCCAACTAAGCTTCATTATAGAAATACATTGTTGAAGTAAGATTAGTAAGCCTCTCTTTTGCCTGCCAAGAAGGAGAAACTAATCAAAGGTGTTCAAATCTAACTGCATGCCCCAACATTCTAAGAAACCATTTTCAACCAGCAAACTCTAAATTTTAATATTGGGGATGAGAATACTACAATATGAATCATTTTTTTTTTTAAATTAATGTAATTTGATATTATTCAGATAAGCTCTTTTAATTTTAGCATTTCAAGATTTGAAATTTTGACTTTATAAGTAAAATTGATCTACGATGTCGTCGTATATTTCTGTTGATTAAAAGAATTAATATTACTAAAATTGATATGGATTGACTCATGTTAATTACCCCTAGAATAAATTACATGATTACCTACTTAGCCTAAGAAAATACAGCATTACTTTTACCAAACATCAATTTAACATTTCATCATGAAAATGCTGTTGCCAAATGGTGTAATGATGGATCTCTAAACCATATATGAACATGATCGTAATCCTAGTAATTAAGTGCAACAACAAAGGCATATCCACATGGCCTATAAAAAGAAAATGAAAACTTTCAAGCTCTTCAACGGTTAGAGAAATCCTTGTCACCATCCCAAGCCAGTCAAAAGAGTATTTTGGTAATATCCGACAAAATCAGAGGCTTTTCCAACATCTGTCCCTGTTTCTCTTTCAACCGTTCGCGTTCAAACTTCCTTCAAAGAAAGTCAAGGTGCAATTTTGTAATTATTCATCAATTCAATGCCTTCTTTTATGTCCTTTAACTACCATCTATTTATACACTCAAAAGCTCTTCATTTCTCTCTCACCCTATTTGTTCCTCATCACTGCACATACACATTATATACTTTTAAACCCTTTCTTCTCGTTCAATCCAAGTTTTCTCTCATCAGTGATCTTCATTATCTTTGAATTTTACCGTGCAGTAATCATGTCTCTTAGGTAATTAAATTACCAGACATTTTACCTCAATTTGTACTGTTATTTGCATTATTTCTTTGGGTTCATATTGTATTTTTTGCTTGACACAGGTTTTGCAGTGCGTAGTTCAACTCTAAATGCATGCAAATTAGGTAAGTAATTAAGTTTGTTCAGTTTAGTCAACAGCTTTCCTATTTTTTCCAATTTTTTTTCTTATGTTAATAATAATTAATGATAAAACACTTTCAAGAAAGATTCCATTTCTATATAAAAAGTCGTGTTAATATATTTTTTTTTCTTGCCATTTTAACAGCTTCAGATCCGAGGAACATCTTCTTTTCAAGAAAGACGAGGTTGTTGTTACGTTTAGATGTTATACTATCATCAATGGCTCCCAAGAAACAACCGATAATGCTGTTCATATTCTTGTTCTTGTTCTTGAATAATTCTCGCATGTTACATGCAGAGGAACTTGACCTACTTTTATCATTCAAATCTGCCATTAACGATCCTTTACAATATCTTTCCAATTGGAATCCTTCCACAACTTTTTGCAAATGGCAGGGAATAACTTGCAACAACTACTCTTCTGGCATTAAGGCCATTGAGCTACCAGGAAAAAATATCTCTGGCAAGCTCTCCTTGTCAATCTTTCAATTGCCATATATTGAAACGATAAATCTTTCGAGCAATCAGCTTTCTGGTCAAATTCCTCCTCGCATTTTCTCAAGCGCTAATTCGCTTCGATATCTTAACCTTAGTAACAATAACTTCACTGGTTTTATACCAGAGGGGTCAATTTCTTCCCTGGACACATTAGATCTGTCTAATAATGTGCTTACAGGGAAAATTCCGCAAGAAATTGGATCTTTTTCAAGGCTTAAGTTTCTTGATCTTGGTGGAAATGTTTTAGTGGGAGAAATTCCCATCTCTATAACAAATATCACAAGCTTGCAATTCTTGACGTTGGCTTCAAATCAGTTAGTGGGTCGAATTCCAAAAGAATTAGGCCAAATGAAGAGCTTGAAATGGATTTACTTAGGCTACAACAATCTTTTTGGAGAAATTCCAAAAGAAATAGGGCAGTTAGCTTTCTTGAATCATCTTGACCTTGTTTATAATAATCTCACTGGATCAATTCCCTCATCTTTAGGGAACCTCACTAATCTTCAGTATCTCTTTCTTTATCAAAACAAGCTTTCAGGTACAGTTCCAGGCTCCATTTTCGGTCTTAGAAAGCTCATTTCACTTGATCTTAGTGATAATTCTCTTTCCGGTAAGATTCCAGAGCTTATAGCTCAGTTGCAAAACTTGGAAATTCTCCATCTTTTCTCCAACAACTTTTTTGGAAAAGTCCCTACCGCTTTAAGCTCTTTACCTCGCCTCCAAGTCCTTCAACTTTGGGCCAACAACTTTTCAGGTGAAATTCCTCAAGATCTTGGAAAGCAAAATAATCTCACTATAATAGACCTTTCCACCAATTCTCTCACCGGAAAAATTCCTCAAGGCCTATGCACGTCAGGAAATCTCTTTAAGCTTATTCTGTTCTCAAATTCACTCGAAGGCGAAATCCCTAAGAGTTTGAGCACTTGCATAAGCTTGCAGCGAGTTCGTCTTCAAGATAATAATTTATCTGGTCAAATTCCGCCAGAGTTCACCAAGCTGCCACTTGTTTATTTCTTGGATTTATCAGGTAATAATTTTTCAGGCGGAATTGATACGAGAAAATGGGAGATGAAGTCACTTCAGATGTTGAATTTGGCAAGAAACAGATTTTTCGGAGGCTTGCCTGATTCATTTGGCAGCGAAAAGCTCGAAAACTTGGATTTGTCTTCAAACAGATTTTCAGGTACTATTCCTTTGAAGTTTGGGAGTTTATCAGAGCTAGTACAACTGAATTTAAGTGGAAATAAGCTCTCTGGTCAAATCCCAGATGAGTTATCTTCATGCAAGAAGCTTGTAAGTCTTGACCTAAGCCAAAATCAGCTTTCTGGCGGAATCCCTGCTGGTTTTTCTTTAATGCCAGTTCTTGGCCAGCTTGATTTATCACATAATCAATTATCAGGCGAGATACCAAAGAATTTAGGTACAGTTGAGTCGCTTGTTCAAGTGAATATCTCTTACAATCATTTTCATGGTAGTTTACCACCAACAGGTGCTTTTCTTGCTATAAACGCAAGTTCAGTTGCCGGTAATGAACTTTGCGGCGGTGATACTTCTAGTGGCTTGCCTCCATGCACAAGAGTAAAAAATAATCCCGTTTGGTGGTCCTATTTTGCTTTTATTCTCGGTGGTTTAGTTGTTGTTGCTTTTATTGCTTTTGGGATTATGTTAATTAGAGGACGAAAGAGTTTAGAGCTGAAACGAGTGGAAAACGAAGATGGGATATGGGAATTGCAATTCTTCCATTCCAAGGTATCAAAATCAGTCACAATTGAAGACATTTTACTGTCCAAGAAGGAAGAAAATGTCATCTCTAGAGGCAAGAAAGGGCTTTCATACAAAGGAAGGTCAATAGCGAACGACATGCAGTTTATGGTAAAAGAAATAAATGACGTGAACGCAATTCCATCAAATTTTTGGCCTCAGGTTGCTGAATTTGGTAAGCTTAAGCATCCGAACATCGTCAAATTAATCGGAATTTGTCGGTCCGATAGGGACGGATATTTGGTTTACGAGTACATAGAAGGCAAAAATTTGACTCAAATTCTTCACAATTTAAGTTGGGGAAGACGGCGCAAAATTGCCATTAGTATTGCCAAAGCTCTGCGGTACTTGCACTGTTATTGTTCACCAAGTGTTCCTGTCGGTTATATCACCCCGGAAAAAATTATTGTAGACGGAAGAGATGAAGCTCACCTGAGATTAAGCCTTCCTGATACCAAGTTCTTCATTTTTTCTGCCTATGTTGCTCCAGGTAAATCTCAAAATTTACCCCTTCCAACATAACTATAAATTTTTGTAAAAGATAAAATATCAATTTAATTAGGAGAAAGTAGTAATATAAAGTGTATGTTTACACTTCGCTGTATGGGCATACCAGGACAACAATGATGAGTCAACATTAAATTATTAGAGTCCTGAAGTAAAGCATCATTAATTAGTCTTATATATTTATCTTTTTCAAGTAAATTATACTTACAATTTGATTATTTATTATTGTTGGGAATGTTGGGACATTTTAGGTTTGCTAATATTATGATTATTTCTTATGTTTTGGACCGAAGATTTCATGTTGGATATTTCTTTTGTTTATTTATTATTTTCTTGCAGAAACTAGAGACTTGAAAGACGTCAATGAGAAGAGCGACATGTATGGATATGGTCTGATCCTGGTCGAGCTATTGACCGGAAAAAGCCCCGGCGACGTTGATTTCGGGGTCCACCAAAGCATTGTTGAGTGGGCCAGGTACTGCTACTCTGATTGTCATCTTGATATGTGGATTGATCCAATGATCAAAGCAGAAGCATTGATCAATCAGAACGAGATTGTTGAAACAATGAATTTAGCTCTCCATTGCACAGCTACTGACCCTACTGCTCGACCATGTGCAAGCCATGTGTTTAAGACCCTAGACTCTGCTTTGACGACAAGGCGTTCTTGTGTTTCAAGCTTAAAGCTTTCTTCATCGCCGTTTTAGTTTGTTTCATCATCACCTAATTTTTGTTCACGTTTTGATTTTTTTTTTTTTTCCTTTTTCATTTTCCCTTTTTGATTATATATTGGATTTTCTAGCATAAGATGTTAAAAATGATTGTTACTCAAATGTTTTGTTTGATAAAATGGTCCGTTTGACATACTAGTGATGAGTGTAAAAATGTAAATATTATATCCGCATTATATGAATTATAACCTCTTTTTTTTTTTTTAATTATGTTATTCAAAGAGGCATATTGTCATTAATTAAAGGCAAACTTGTAAAGTGTCTTTCAATATCTTCTTTTGTCACTTTGAACATTATGGCAGCACTGTATATGACCGATTATGATATGAACAAAGACTGTAATCCTCCAATGGCAATGCATCATCCAATTTTAGATCCCCCATGTGTTGGATAGTTTTGGGGCCTCGCGGCCCAATTTTACCATCATAAAGAAGGAAATTCATGTACATGTTGGCTTAATTTGGTGAGCCATTTATTAGAGTAACACATACCCACAACCCTAGTTGAAGAACCCACTAATAAGAATTTTTCTAACTTACTTAATTTGCTGGTTTTGGTCTAACTGCTTATTTGTATTTAAATTTTAATGTGCAGATCAAATTAACTGGAGAAAAGAAAAGATGTATCAAGAACAACACTAAAGAACATTCGTTTATAATTGTGAGGTCGCAAATCCAATCATAACTGAATCAATCTAAAAAATAAATAAACCTGCAAATATAATATATATATATATCATCTCTCCTATAATTGAAGTAGTGGTGGTAGGCAAATGCAATATATAGTTTTAGAGTCGAGGATGGCCTAAACTAGAATAACTGGGTGGGATACCAAGAAAGTGGATATCCCACTGTCGCCAAATTAAGACTCTTATCTCTGTCTCTATTCCTGCATAATGGAAAGTGGGTGGGTGGATATAGAAGTTGATAATAAAACTGCACTACGAATTTCAGAATGCTCTCTATCCTTCCACATTTTCGAGTGACAATTCATAGTACTAAAAAGAGCATGTCACATATATAAAGATATATATTAGCTAGGATTGTGGTATGGGCTATGGCTATAGCTATAGGACATTATTATTTTCTGTTTGTTGTTTTGTTTTTGTTCTTCGAGTTCAATCAGTTTTTCCTTTTTCTTTCAATATTTTATTTTTTGGTTGTAGATGTGGACTCTTTTGCATCCACCAACTTCTTATCTTCGGATTTTTATTTTTTA
Organism: Jatropha podagrica; assembly: GCA_947857235.1. Classification (NCBI taxonomy): domain Eukaryota; kingdom Viridiplantae; phylum Streptophyta; class Magnoliopsida; order Malpighiales; family Euphorbiaceae; genus Jatropha; species Jatropha podagrica. Next base: position 60,126 of record CANUEP010113589.1, on the reverse strand, counting down.
TTTCTACCTTCGGATAACTTTTCCATCATCCTTTTGTCTCTATTAACTTTTCTTGATTTTTTCCTTCCATTTTTTATAAATAAGCAATGCCAAAACGCAAATAAATTAAGCATATATGCCTGTTTCTTGCAAATTCTTTACTTGGAGTGCAGTTTACCTTTATATGTGGAAAATCTTACTTGTAATTTGTAGTATGTTTCTTAATTATGAGGCCTATATATCGCTTTTTTTTTTTTACAAAAATAAAATAAAACACAAAATAAACAAGAAAATCTTATTATAGACAGTTCAATATTCTAAAAATTAATAATATCCAGCAAACCCTCTTCTCGAAATACTTTTAATTATATATGAAGTAAGGTTCATGATCTGAAGCTCTCAGATTAACAAAAAAAAGCTGCATGCATGTAGGGAAATGGCTTTTGAATTTTAATAATTTGGGCTTTTTGATCACTTTAAACGCATTCCAAGGCAAAAACACAAGTTGAAAGTCCCTGCAACATCTATTTTGCCCATAGTGTACTACTCAGAATTTGATCAATCAATGGACCTGATCATCAGAAGCCAAGTTAGGTCAAATAGAGCTACGCAACAAAAATGCTACTGTTCGTGCTTCAAGGGACCACTATAACATATTGTAGCGTGTTGTATATATATCCCCGATGGTTTAATCATATTGTTTGTCTCCTTTGTCGGTCTTTCGTTCTTTTCTTTTAGAGTTATATAGAGAAATGGCCAAGAAAAAGAAAGAGAGGCCAAGAACTAGTGCACAACCAGAAAGCTCTGCATATATATGTGTGTTAGAGAGAGATCAAAAGGTTTACACTTTAAGGCTGTGAAAGGAAATGCGTTCCCCTTTATGCATGCTTTTGTCCTCATATTTCAAGACTTTTGCCTTCTCTTCACAGACAAAGGCATGGTCAAAGGCCTCTCATTGCTACTCATCTTTGTAGATAGATATGAATCTCTACACATTCAAACCAAGAAAGTTCTCTTTTTTCTTTATGAAGATTCAAATTTACCTTCAATACTAATTTAATGTTTCAAGTTTCAACTCCCCACCCTCTCTCTCTCTCTCTCTCTTAGAGAGTATTTTAGGAATAGTCTATTGAGACTAAATTTTATTAAGGTTGCATTCGACAATAATTTTTTAAATAGCTAATCAAAAAACGATAAAAATTATTTGTTATAATCTTCGAGAATATAATATTTAAATTAATTTTTAAAAATTAATTAGCATTTGATAAAAACTCAATTATTTTAATATTTAATTTTTAACATTTTATAAAAAATAGCTCAAAATAACTAATTTTAGTTAATAGATCCTAACTATTTACGGATAAAAAATTGTTGGAAACATGCCTATATGAAGTAATAATTCATGTAAATGAATTTAAAATAAAATCCAATGAATTTTTTTTTATTTATCATACATATGCGTGTTGATTAATTCCTTTATATAATTAGCAGCTGACACGTACAATAATAACCCAGCAATTTTCTTATATATATATATATATATATATCTAATGTTTCAAAGATATGAATACACAGAGACTATCTACATATATGCAGACCTTTTCTTGTGTTTTAGTTATTAACTTTTTAATATATTTTTAGAGTATCTAAATGAATCATTGCTTTTCTTCCTTCTGTTGGACACTTTATTACCTTTTAAGATCATGGAGAAAGTTACATTGATTGACTTCACATTATCAGAACTAATTCTTTCCATTTCATACACTTTCCATTCAAATCTAAAGCCTAGCGACTTGAGAAAAGTTTCTTTTTTTTTCATTTAAGAAAAACAAATTCGAAATTTTACTAAAAAGAATAAAAGAAAGAGAGAAAAAGAGCATCAACGTATATAATTTAATTCAATATTTATCTATCTGATATAGAGTTTGTATTCTTAGTTAGTATAGCACTAAATGCACACAGACACCAACTAATGTGTAAATGGAGTTTGGCCATAAACCTTTCTTGTGACCCACTTTTACTTCTATATTGTAATGATGGTGCCTAGGGTTTTTTTTTTTTTTTTTCATCTTCCTTCTTTCAAAGCAATGATGGCATTGACAAAAACCCTTTTCTTTCTCTTTTGCTCAATCAGAAGAAGAGAAGGGTTACATAGTTAGAAGATTCCAGCTCTAAAGATGAGTCTAAACATATAAAATTAAACTAGCTGACATTATAAGGACAAAACAGCTAAATTTTGCTGGCAAAGATATCATATATACTGATATTGGAAGTGTTTTTATCTTAAAAGCTTCAAGATATCAATTATACTTCTTGGAGACCATGAAAAAGGTTCTTTGGCTTCTTTCTTTGTATTGAAAAAGTTCCTTTTTCTCTGCCAATGCCTTTCTTTTTCTTCTTTTCTTTCAATAAATTAAATGCAGTTCTTTGATTCAATTGATTATGGAAGAAGAAAGTGTTCAAGTCTTTAATTTTTCTTTTCTCTTCTTTTCATCGGTTTACTTGTAGATAACATGACGAACACTTTTCAAGAATGCTTCTTTGGTTTGAGACAACTGGTTAGGTTTCTTTCGTTTTTTCAAGCATAAACAGAAATGGGTAATCTTTATGCAAATGACGTCTGTAATTCTCTTAATTCTTTAAATAAGCAAAAACAAATGATTGGCTATCTTAATTCAAAAAGGAAAAGAAAATTGAAATGCCCACGAAAAAAGAATTTTTTTCTGCCGTCACGGGAATTTTTTGCTGTTGGGGGGGAAATTTTTCCCGTCTGGTTTACGCAAAACACTTCCAAGTTTACAAGATTGATGGTGTTTTGTTGTCGTTTCCTCCAAAAATTAAAGAGAAGTCATTTTCCGGATCAAAATAGGCAAGCTATCAATTCAATGAAATGCATGTTTTAACATTGAAAACACTTACGTGGAATAGGGTAAACTTGAATGATTTAATTGTATTTTTATTATAGTTATCTTAATTATTTTTTTATTCCTAATTTACATTTACAGAATCATATTTTACAACTATTGTTAGTGGAAGAGAACAAAATAGAAAATTCTACGGATTCTCTAAAAGAAATCCTAATTAAGCTGATTAGCATCTCCCAAAAGAAATCTCAAGCCTCTAACCATTTCAGTACTTGATTTGCACGAGTGACCACATCTGAAGCAGACAAATAGTAAGTTCTGCATATTGTGCAGCCCACATCTTGAACCAAGAAATGTTAGCTTATAGAAAGATGCTCCCACTTTTTTGTAATTACGCTAGACTAGAGAGGAGTTATGTCAAAGCATAGTGTGACACATAATTAAAAAATAAAAGCAGAACATAAAAAGAATGGGGCCCTGATGTTACTGTTGAAGAATGCTCATAACAATATTAAAAGCTTCATCCATACCAGAAGACAGGGAAAAAAGAAGAAAAAGATTGTTCTAATCTACTGCAATTTTTTCTTTTCCAGATTCTGATGTTCTTTTTCAGTTTCAAACAAAAGACCAATTGATGAACATGAAGCAAATGCAGTGAGCAGTCTCTTCTTCATTCAACACCTTCCATGCAACTGCTCGCTCATAAGACACTGGCCTTCCCATGCTCGATAGGCAGATACCACCCTGAAGGCACATGAAGCCCTGCCAGTATAATTGACAGTAAGTTAATTAACCGATTTGTAAAGTATTTTTCCTTTTTATGCATTTGAAGTTTTGTGTTTAGTGGATTTTGTAGTAGTATACCTGCTGCATTATTTGAGGGAACTCTGAGCACAAAGTCTTCCTTCCATTGTCATCAAATATCTTTTCCAAAGTGATGTCTTGAAGAGCAACCAAAGTTGTCTCCAGCATGTCAAGTCCTGCTTGATTTGCAAATGTGAAAACTGGCAGAGCCTGCATAAAAGATTACATATCTTAATATATCTGAAAGACATTTATATTCTATACAACAATTTTCATAGAAAAAAAAAAAAGGATAGACAGAGTAACAAAAATAAATATAACATGTTACTGAAAAGAACAATAGCAGAGAATTCTCATTAATTACTAACAATTCATTATTAGCAACACATTAATGGCTGATTGTGTCAATGGATTACTCTGTGCAGCTAAGCAGATAGGCTAATGCTACTGCTTAGAGTAAGCACCAATTGCCATCACACGATGGTGGATTATTTGAGGACTCTGCTGAAATTGACATGAATTCTCCCTTTTTTTTTCTCATTCCATTGACATAAAATTGACATAGTGCGGTACACATTTTTAAAGAAACAAATTAGAGTCAAAAGAACTACCTTCAAAGAGCAGCACATAACCGCATCAGAGTGATGCCAAAGGGATTTCAGAATGGATTCACTTCCTTCACCCTTGAGGAGCTCCACGCCTAGATAGCACCTGTAAAGAAGATCAAAAGTTATATCCACTGGTGGAGAAGAAAGAGATAAACAGGCAGATTTTATTTTGTTTCATTGTTGTTGCCTTTCTATTTGCTAAGCAGATCCTAGGTAGACAGATCCTTGATCAAGGATTCAAGTGACACACCTATAACTTTGGCATATCCAACGTGCGAGCGTGTGGGCTTCAGGAGTGCCAGGTGGTGTCCGGAAACCATCATGGGAACCAAAACGAGAAGGAGAGAGTGCCAATGCAACCCTTTGAACAGAGGCTATAACACTACGAACATACTGCCGAGCCATCGATGCAACATTGTCTTGAAGGTGCATTTCAAAGGCAAACTGGAATGCTATTGTCATTACTGATTTTGTGCTCCCACAGTGGCCCAAAAAATCACCAGATGCTTTGTTTCCAGCAGCACCAACTTCAAGAGCAGAGGCAAGATCAAGCGTACGGTTGGGACTACTGGCGTCCTACATCACATTAATAGTCAAAAATTAAAGGATCAATTCAAATGAAGAATGCTTAATAGAAAATAAGGATTATCCAGACTTCCATAATACAAAGAATTTTTTCTGGTATGATTAACATAATACTCACCACCCGGGAATCAAGAGGGATAATGCGGAAACCAGAGGGAATTATAGGTGCATCATCAGAAAAAGAGGCATCGATGGGAGCAAAGATGAGTTCAGCACAGGTGCCAATAGAATTCTCGTCCACTCCACTACAAAGCTAGGGAAACAATGAAACCAAGAACATAAGAAACCAACAAGGAATACTAATTCTAAGTGTTCTATCAGGCAAAGAAAGTTTCAATTTAGAAAATAAACTCGACAAAACAATTTAGAAAATTTCATCTCTTCATATTCTATTGCATTTAAAACCTAACTAATATGATAAATGAAGCACTTACTTGCAAAAGGAAGATGTCACCAGGCATGATCATGTCCTCCCGATAGCCCATATTTTCAAGTTTAATTACTTCCATAAACTGGAATAAACAAAAAGAGTGCTACCAATTATTTCATTGCATTGACTGATGACAACCATGAATATCTACACAAGGTTGATGCCAATGAAAGGCCAAACATTAAAACTAGTCAGAACTAATTTACTTGCCTCTTCATGCTCAATTGTGTGAGCCAAGGGAAGAATAACCTGACCCCCGAAATTCCCAGCTCGAGACACCGGCAAGGTACAGGGACCAGCTTTAACAGCAGCAGCTGCATAAGCATCAATTCCACTGTCTGCCCACTCTGACCGATGTTCACGCAAGAACCTAAGAAGTATTGCTGGAGGAACATTCTGCAAGAAGACAGAAGCCCACATTTGGACAAGGCATTCCATGACATGAAATGATAAGAACGGCAACCACAAAGACTTATTGCATGAAGAAAAGATTTCTAATACTAGGGGATGACACTTTCAAAAAAAAAAAAAAAGAACAGTTGCCAAGTATTTGAATTAAACTTCTATGTCAATACAGCATGAACTTAAAATAGATTCATTCCAACTTTAAGAGAAGGAGACTGCCAGCATTTCTCACTGCAAGTTAAATGTAAGTTGGATGAATATTAAAAGATTAGCCAAGGTAATCATGTGTTCTTTTCAGCCTTAACCAAGTCTTGCTCGCACAATAGCCTCAAAAGTGACGCACAAGAAGTGATTTGAGACTATAATTATTTTGTTCCATTCTTCCCCTGGCAATTTGATCATCCCTCCAAGAATCTCTTTGTTGACCATGAAGGATATGGTGGACAAAAAGGTAAGTTTTTGCGGAAAAGTCGTGAGTTCTTTGAACTCAATATTAACAAACTTCCTAATTTCAGCATTCTGCATATTAGCGCAAAGATAATTTTGAAGACTGCAGATTTCCAGTTGGCATCAAGCACATTTGTGCACTATATCTGAAATCCTTACCTGTAACAACATGGATGCCTTCGCACAAAGCACTCCATTGCTCATAGATGGAAATCCACTGGCATAAGAAACATTTAGACCCATCATTTTTCCAGGAGATGAGTTCACAAGAACTGTAACATCATCAATGCCATCACTTTCCAACATAGTCCACCCCTCATCAGTAAACCCATTAACAGCTTCATTAAAGCCCCTGCAGAACAGAATCTGTAAGGGCACTGCATAATGCTAGTACTATTCATATATGAATATCAAAGAATTAAAGACATACTTGCTCAGTCTCTGGCTAAGTGCACGTAAAGCAGCAGGCCTTCTCCCCCAACCAGAGACGTTTGGATGAGAAACTTCTTGAGAAATCTGCCTCAAATGTCGCAAAGCCTGCATTAATTACTAAGGCTACGTTAGAGCTCGAGACTTTTGCTTCCATTATATAATCTCTATATCTTATTCCAGTGATGCCAAGATCCAAAGGTTAAGATGATTTCTATCAAGATTACACCATCCATCCTTTACAACACCAAAATTTCCAGGTTAGAAACCACAAAAATTTATATTTACTTAGGGCAATAGAAAAATAGAATTGAAAATATATTACAAAATGGAAAGGCTTACTGCCTTTGTTGAAAATATATTACAAAATGGAAAGGCTTACCGCCATTGTTGTCTTCTGAGCTAGCAATGTTGATGACTCGTAGAGCGGGCGCAACACTTCAGGTACACTCCAAGGCTAAAGAAATATGAACGCCAAAATGGTTAAGTCATCAACCGAAAGGAATGATATGCTTCAGAACATGTAACAATGTGGCTTTGATACCTCTAAGTCCATATGATCAACTATATGAATAATTGATCCACCTCCTTCACAAGGTCTAATCAGATAACCACTTGGTAGCATTTCCGCCCTCACAAAATGCTGTGTAGGTGGCATGCTTGGACCATTCTGAGTGTTGTTAAGTGACCTCTCACAGACCTTATAAGCAGGACAATCAAATTGGCAACACATTAAGTTTCAAGTGAGTTTAAACAAATTCCACAGGAATGAGACATTTTTTGTTGGGAACATACCACAAGACTGCCATCCTCTAAAACAGAAGTGTAGCGTAGTAACCAGAAGTCACGAGCTGGTGCCAAAGTTGTAGGCGCATAAAGCTAAACCCCCATCAAGAAGGGGAAAAAAAAAAAAACACTTAACAGATATGGCCTCAATTCTCTTCAAGAAATGACTGCTGCAAAACAAATAGGACCTACCTGCATGTAAAGCAGTTCAATAGTTCCACCATTTCCAGTAGATAATGCATTTAGAACATCCACAGCTCGGCAATCGCGGTACCACGATGGCCGATCTTTAAGGATTTCAGCAACCTACACAGTTTTTCACAAATATTTTTTCAACAAATCCAAACCAAGCACTGTATTCACCCACTATATCAAGCATAGTGGAACTTACTCTAGTAGGTTCTAGACCCACAAGGCCGCATGCACGCGCTGCCACACCAGGGCAACCATGAGAAATAGCAACGATTCCAATGGAATCCGGACCAGGCTGCAGAAGAACACCAATAAGGAAGAAAAAAAATATTACATAAAAGAAGCAAAAATTTGCACTACCGATTAAAAAGAAAAGGAAAGGAAGAAAAAGCAAATATCAGCATTGCAATCAATTGTGGCATTTCAAACATTAAAATGCAAGTTCTGCTGTTCACAAGAAAGGAGCAACAAGAAAGAATAGCGCCTGAAATACTATTATAGTGGCGTCCAGGCCAATCACGCTGTTTAAATAATCCTTCCACAGAAAGGAAGGACAAATGGCACAAGTTTTAGTCTCTTTTATTGTTTCTCATTAAACCAACAACGTATAAATTAATGAGACAGTTTAACAGGAAATAGACAGAGTTTCTGTACATCCGTTTTGGCAGACTACAAACCTTGAAAACTCAATCTCCGATTTTCCATTTCAACTTGAAGTTGTATTTAAAATATTAATAATAAATAAATAAGCCAAGCGACATTCTCTGGTTATATTCAAGATTCTTGAAACTTGTTAATTACTACAAAAAAGGGGAGACATATTAACATGTGAAAAGAATAGGACAGCGGTATCCAAGAGATTTGTATGATGTGACGTGGACATTGCTTACAGGTTTAGCAAAGTTTTTGTACCTTCTTTAGTTTTAATTTCATGAATGATGACAAAGAATTATGGAACAAGGTTAAACACAGTGTACAATAATAATGAAGGTAAAGTGAGTAGCAACCTTCATCCCAGGCATTTGGACCCACTCCACAGCAGTTCCAGTGGCCTTTGAAAGAAACTCTGCTAAAGTCTCCTCTGCAATGGACAAAAGTCTGGAAAAGATACAAAAAAGATACAAAGAATAAGCACCCAAAGCACACAATACAAAACAAGGGGATTGTACAAACTGACAACAGAAAAGGACCCAACATGAACCATTTTTCAAGGAAAAATAAACGAAAGGAAAATAAGGAAGCAACTCCACTAACCCTGCAGGACTGGCATCTCTTGGTGGATGCTGAGGAGTCAAATGGTGCTGACCACTGGTCACCACCGATTCACAGCTTGTATCTGTGGTGGCAAGGTTGGTCGCCTGCAAGACACAGAAAAAACTCTAAATCCACAATTTAAAACTTACAAAACTAAAATAAAATCAAATTCCCAGATGCAAAAATGTTTCCAGCAGATTATTAGCCTCAAATTTAATCCTATCTAATCTAATTGATAAAAAAGAAACAATTTTTCACAAAATTAACTTATATTTCTACTGGTATTAAATAATTAATTACTGGCCTTATCTATTTTAAGCAGAAAGATTAAAGCCACATGACTAAGAATCATCTAGATTTTATAGTTCTTCTATTTTATAGGCTATAGAAAAAAGAGTAAAAATTAACGATTAAATAAATAAAAGATTTCGTCCGGTTTTTACATTTTGTGTTTGTTGGCGAAAATAACTGTTCTCGTAGACGAGCTGCGAAACTTGCTTTTGCAGCCTATCATTCTCCTCCATTAACAGCTTGTTCATCGCCGTTAACTTCCTATTCACAGCTTGAAGCCGCGATGCCTCTTTCCTTTGCTTCTCTCTGCATCTGTAAAAGCAAATCATAAAGGTAAAGGAAAACAATGAAAGGTAAATATTACACCTTTATCTTTATCTGGGATCAAGCAAAACGGTTAAGCAAACTGAAGTTAAAGAGGAGAAGAGAAAGTACCGTCTATTCTGGAACCAAACTTTGATCTGTTTAGGTTCTATATTGGAGAGAATAGGACATTCCCTAATCAACTGTTGGCGACGCATAGAGCTCGGTTTGGGACATTCATGGTAGAGTCTCTCAAGCGCTTCCACCTGCTCCGGTGTGTACCTAACGTACTTGCCGTTGTCCATTTGTATCTTGTTTCCCCCATCCTTGCAGGCCGAAGTTACCGCCATCATCACTTCTGTATCATGTATTTTCCAGCTTCCACCATTAAAATACCAACTAAAAGAAAAACAAAAGAACCCAGAAAAAAGAAAAAGGAGATTCCTTTAACAATAGATAATAGTGAGTTGATCTACCGTTCCAGGAAACTGGGCGCAGATCGAGTCGCCGCCCTCCTGCCTCAAATCAATAACATGAAGCTTTTGAAATAGAATTTGTATATCAAGACTCTTTCTCTCTAACACACACACACTCTTAGATATGTAAAGTTTGCGTCTTTATGGAAAAGAAATGAAGATACTTTCTCTGGGAAATGCCTTGAACATGATAATAAGCTAGGGGTGTAGAAAAATATGTAAAAGGGAAGAAGATGGAGAGTTTTTTAAGAGGAGAGTTAAAACCTGAGTTTGTTTATTAAAGAAGAAAAAGAAAAAGGGAAAAAGAGCAAATGGAGAGGATGGGGTGAGATATTGGGATTGGGATTGGGATGGTTAAAAGAGAAAACACCCCAAATACCAGACAGAATATCAGAGCATGTTTTTTGTTTTGTTTTGTTTTGTTTTTGTTTTGTGTTCACATCCTCCTTACTATATCAAATCATTATCAATTCTTTCTTTCTTTTTTTTTTTATTCATTCATTTTTCTTTTAAAATTTTTAATTGGGATCTTTCCTTTCTCTCCTTTCTTTTTTATTCTTTTGCTATTGATGGTGTTTCCTGTTTCTTTTACTGATGCTTCTGCCTCTGCATTGTTTCATCTCATTTCACCATATTTTTGCTTAGGCGTTTTGCGTTTTTGCATTTTTTTTTTTTCAACTCTTTCCACTTAAATCCCACTCTCCCTCTCTCTTCCCTAGGTTGAGGGATGGATGAATCCTTCCACACTCTCACCGACAAGCGCGTGACTCATAAATTTCATATATTACGAATTCTGTTGCATGATCCAAACCATCCGAACAATTCATACGTCCAATTTTCAATATATTTAAAAAAAAAAATGATAAGATCAATCACATGACATCTGAAAGATATATTACAAATGATATTAGAGTATTCGAACAGTTACCCCAACACGTGTGAATGTAGTGTCATATTGCAAATTATATCTAATAAAAAAAATTCAACTCAACGATTTATAAAAAGTAAGAGCCATAAACTCAAAATAGAATTAGTCTGGTATGAACTGTTCTATTTAAGAATATTTTTTAAAATATAAACCAAATTCAAACTCAAGTATCTAAAGAAAAAAATAACGTGTCTAAGCAAGTTTTGCAAATCTCACGTATCCATATTATGGTAATTGCAATGTATATGCAGAGCGAAACAATAATAATAAATTGGAAATTCGAAGATTTGAATGATGGATTGGAGATGAAGGGTGTATCGAGAAATGAGAGAGGACAAAATTATGAAAAACCCTGCATGTTGGCTCCACTTTTATTGCCATTATACTCACACTACCACCTTTCCTCTCCCATCATCATGCATCTTCTTCTTCCAATTTAACAGAAACAAGAAAGCTATATTTCAGATACATGTGTCCCATATCTATATGTTGGTGAATCTTTGAACAATTAGTAAGTATTTTTTTTTTTCCATTCACAACGATTCAACATTTGAGCTGAGTTCTTTCCTTTCAGACCATCCCTATTATAATGTTGCTGTATATTTAAAAATAATAATAATAAATTGAAACTTACACATCAAGCAAACATTGGATTTTCCGAGTGACACTAGACTAGACAATTGCAATTATGAGAAATTTTAAGGATCCTAGTAAAGGAATACACCTTTTCTTTTTCTAATCTTTCAATAGCAAAGCAATTTACCCAAAAAAAATGGAAAGTCAATGCAATTCATATTTCTTGAACAACAATCCTATTCCATCCCAGAATTCAAATTGGGATACCCTTTGAAAAAAACAGAAAAGTTGAAAAGAAAAGAGAAGTGCAACTTTAAATTTGTCACCATTGCAGAGCTGACTGGTGCAAAAATGGCAGACCAACTCTAGTGGCTCTCCAAAATCCAAAGATTGTGGTATTTTCAAAGAAAAAGACTTACAATGTGCGTCTTAATTTCTCCATTATAGAAATTGCGATTGCTTGATTGATTAAAAAGGTTGATTATTTAACAAGTCATAATCTTTGATTATTATATTATATTAATTAATTAATTAATAAAAAGGACGATAAGAGGTGGACAAGCAACATCAATGGCCTAACTCAAAGACAAGTGTCATTTTTGTGTGTCTCTTTTGTTATTTTATAAAGTTGGTATTAGAATATATGTCAACGGCTGTGAAAATGGACTTGGCTGGTAAAAGTATTAGCATAGCCCGCCACTTTCGCTAGTTGTATGAAACTGTGCCACCACCCCACCACCGCAGGAGGAGGATATATGTTACGTATTACGTCTTCATTCATTTCAAGCAAACCCTAGAATTTATTTATACGATTTTATTATAATTTTTCACGTTGGAATTGCTATTTCAATGTACACTAAAAGAAAATCCCCTGTGGAAGGAAGGTTAACTAAGCTAACACATAAAAAGATGACAGTGCGTGTTGGCTGTAGCTTGTGGTTGACGCTAGGCTAGCAGACCATATCTAGTGGGGTCCACAATCTGTGGGTCCTTAAAATTCGTGGCCCCGGCACGCGTGAAGAGTCTCGCTCTCTCCTCCTTTACTTTTACAACGTGCTCCTCGCTAACCCCCTTGGGGTCCACCCCAGTTTTTCTTTTTTTTTTTTTTCCGTATATTATTAATTTGACTAGAATTATATAGAAACAATTAATTTTCATAAAGTAATAATTTTTTTATTAATTTTGTCTGATTACCCTTTTTAGAATTGTATAGATAATCATTATATTTAATATGAATAAAAATAAAATTATAAAAATATTATTTTTAATATTGGGATGAAATAATTTATAAATTTATTATCACGCCGTATATATATTTATTGTGTAAAAAATAAATATTATTAATTATTTATATATTCTAAAAAAAAGCTTAAATTTATAGATAAAAAATTATTTTAAAACAAATTATATTTTTATTCGGAGCGTATGTGTAAAAATTTATCTAACTTGGCAGCTCGTTTCAACATTAAATTCATACGATCAACCTCCAAAATATGTAGCAATACAATATTTGACTTTGACTTTTTTTATTCTTAGAATGGATTTTGTCCATTTTATCCTCCTCTCAACAAGCATTTACAACGGAATAATACGTAATGCATGGAAGAAAATTTCCACTGATTATTAGAGGGTCAAACGTGTTGTATTTTACCATCTAACTACGAGTTTCCAAAAAAAAAAAAAAAAAACAGGCACTAGTAATTTTCTTTTCCAAATTCATACAGAAAATTCCTTAAGAGACACGTGGTAGATGACGCAGCAAGTAAGTACATGAATTATAAAATGAAAAAATTAGGGAATATTTTAGGGGGACCACTAGAGTGTTTCTCAAGAACACCAGCTAGCGTGGATATTTGAGAATGGGGACCACTAGCAATAGAACGCGTGTCCCATCTTTCGGCGTGTCGACAGATACAAATTTTTTTTTTAAAAGAAAAAAAAAAAAAAACATTCTGTTCAGTATAAGATGGATCGATTGGGAAGCGTGGCTTTTTGTTTCGTCAACGGAACGGACTTTTCGCCCACCACCAAACCCACTGTTTTCTCTTTCTCGGATTGCTTTTGCTTTATTGTGACACGACGTCGTCACGTCCCCTCAGTCTCTTTTGCCTTCAAACTATTTGATTGAAATTTGTGTGCCCAATTGGAATATTTGTTTAAAATATCCAAAACGTTTAACAAAACAAGAAAAGAATATTATAGTTTTTTTTAATATAAAATGTTATGATTTCACTAATCACTTCAAATTGATATAAACAATAAAATTTTGTATTTTTACCCTTGATAGTTAAAAGTATTTTCTGACTCATATTTTCCCACAAGTGATAGAACTAAATAAATAGTATGAGAACAGACTTGGTTCACGAGACACTGTTACTAATTACAGCGAAGAGCTTGACGTATGGTAAATTGGTAATGAACAAGTAGAGCTTGAACAGTTACATAGAAAATAAAATTTTAATTTAGGAAAAAAAGAAAAGATACTGTAAAAATAACCAGAAGAAAGCAAACATGGTCCAAAACAAAAAGGCACGCCAAGCACAAGCTAATGGAAGTGAGCAAAAGTGTCAGTGGAACGGCCTGAGCGTGGGCCGACAACCCAATTTCGGGGCCCACAATGCGGCGGGGAAATAGAGGACTGGCCCCCCACCTCTGCCCTCTGCCCGCCTATTGATAATGATTTGCCACTGTCACACACTCACACCCCCTCCCCATCCCTTCGTTTTTTACTTTTTTATTATTATTATTTTTTTAATTTTAATTCGAAGGAACTTTATGTGACGCAAATCTTGGTTTTCACAAGAAATTATATTTTGTATACGTGCCCATACATAGCGTGACAATAATATTTAATTACTTTTAACGATAATGCCTTTCCTCCCGCAACCCTTTCATTTTAAGCCCGAACGTGTAAATAGGCCCACGGGCCATCAGCCCAAACTCAGTTTTTGCTGCCCGGTTAATTTCGTCAACAAAAATCCTAATCAGATCCAAAGACAGCTGCTAGTTCTCCATCAAAATTCCATAGGAGCTATTGAAGTTAAGGTATTATTCCACTCGATCGTCGTTGCATCAAGCTAGAGTTGGTTGCAATTCTTACTATATTTTACACTATTTTTGCGTAATTTTATCAACTTAATATCCATTTGAGAGTAGTTAAGTATAGTTTCGAACCTCAAGGATTTCGGATCAAGTTAAACTCAGGCTTCTGAATTTGAAGTTTGCCAAGAATTACCGTGTGGTCCTCAGGTAATAATCGTTCATTCTCGCAAAAATAAGCCAACATAAAAACTAGCATCACAACTGCTATCAAATTTAAAACAAGTTTACAACTTGTATATTGGAGGGTAAAAAAAGATGTCTATATTGGGCAGTATATAAGTTGCAAGCAAGTTTTCATTTTAAAGGATAACAAAAATTTAAAGCAAAAAAACAAAAAAAAAATGTTCAAAGTGATTGCCACTAACATTGTTGTGTTGTGGAGAAACTGAAGAATATGAAGCCAGTAAATTTCCAATCATCCAGCGAAAACCTACTCGCAGTATCTATTTACTGTTGATATATTCAAGAAGTCGCCTATCGAGTTCAAAATATTTGCAAAGAATTCTCTGCAAAAAAAAAAAAATTCCATAAATAAAATGCAACAATCTCAATTCACCCCGGGCAACATATCTGGAACATGAGCAATATATAAAACAAAAATAAAAATTGCATTAATTTTAAAATTATAGGACCAGAACTGACTCTGAAGTACAGACTTTGGTTCCTTAGCCTAATCATCAAAAATTAAATTTATGCAGCAATAGGGATTTTGGCTATTTAGATAAAGTTGGATGTCTTATCACGAAAGTTAAATTTGCTTTTACATGCAATATGCAAGGCATAGCATGGCATTGGATTAAAAATAGATTAGTGCAAGCAATTCTCTGTTTCATTCACATTCATTGCTATTACATTTTTTAAAATAGATTTCAATTTCAGGAATTATGAAAAAGGACTAGCATTTACCAGGTAATAATGAAAAATATTCAACATACCTTGTTGACAGAAGGATGTGAAGATTTTGTTGCAAAATCCCACTCTGGAAAGCGTGTAACCTCAGCATTATTCTCAAATAATATAAACGTAGGAAGCTGGCTCATCCCCCCTACAGGTACAAGGTCCACTTACAGTCCACTTCAACGTTGAACAATTGAATAAAACAATGCAAAGTATCAACTAGAAAGGCTTATGAGATAGTATTTACCACCAAGAGATATTCCAAATTTTTCTGCTGCATTTGGGAAGAGTCCAAGATCAACTGTTCCAAATGATAAGTTCTTGTTCGAGTATCTGCCACAAGGAAATATAAATTTGCATAATAATTACAATAAATACAACCTCTCTCTCTCTCATGCCTGTCATGCAATTGCCAGAAGATAAGACCAGGAGCATCCACGCAACAAATTATAACTACAAAATAATTAACTTACGTAATTGAGAGCTCAGGAAAGCACCGACTTGCACGAATACAAGCAGATGAACAGAGTGCATGAAATTCTACCTGCCAGAATTAGTTTGTTACTATGCTAAATTATAAAATGATAGGAACACAGTGAATCCATCAAACTAGTGTAGTAGGAGATATCAGAGTTATGCATGTAAGTAGGTAAGTTAAACTATTTAATGGCACTAAAACACACTAAATCTTCATTCTACAACACTATCCGAGAAGAAGTTCATTGTAAGCGAGCCAAATGGAAAACCGAAAGGACAGGTGATCCAACTTGCTCGTAGTGAACAAACAATCCACCAATTATATCATCTATTCCAAAATTATAAAACAGCGAGCTATTTGCCATCCCATTTGTAGACTCTGATTCACACGTGGATATTGTGTTGAAGGGAAATGTTTTTCAATGCCCAATACATTGAATTTAAGAAATATGAACGAAGCTTAACCAATAACAAGAAATCAAAAGTTCCCCAGATTGTTTGCACAGACTGTTTTATTTTAGTGGGTAAAAGTCACAAATCGGTCATTTATAAAAATTAAAAATTATTGAACGAGTCCTCAGAACCAACCAACCAGAATCTTGATTCGCTCCCCTCTGTCAGCAGGGTTTCTAATTGAAGTGGTGTTAATTTACTTGAAGAACCTGGAACATCAAGTTAGATAGAGAATTAAAAGGCATTAAAGAGCCTGAAATTGCAAGTTAATGCCATAATTCATAAAATGCTAATTATCAGTTAGAATTGACCAAGACTCGCTCCATACCTAATCCTGGAAAGGCAGGCTGTTGTGATGAGATATATATAACTGGAAATGGAAAAGAAAAGAAAGTGAGTGCATTTCAATTATATGCATATGGGAGCAGCTTAAGCTTAAGTTAAGTCAATCAATAATTACTTTGGCATGAAGGAGAAGAAGCAGACAAAAGTTATAGGTGAACAATACTTAACCAATGGTACTTTGAGAGACTAGTATACCTAAGAAGGAACAAAAGAGGAATAGGAGGAGAGTCCTCCATCTAAAGCATTGACTTTCAAATTGCAAACCTAATGACTTATAATATCATCAGAACTTTACTTAATAAATATAATAGGAAAAGTATAAAAAGAAAATAACTACCTGAAAATAACACCATGTACCAGAGAGCCAACTGGTAATCCAATATCAAAGATACAAGAAGAAGAAGAAGCTGAAATATAGTTATATAAATCAAGTCAGAATAGTATAAGAAAATAGCATGGAAAGGACATGTAAGACATAAAGTTTGGTATTGCATGCTAAATAACGGAACTTCATTTGAAGAATTTAACACTTGAACGATGGTTAAACAAATTTGTATGATGACTGAGTAAGGTTCTGTCCCCCATTTTTATGCAATTGAAAGTGAGAAAGACAAGAGCAATATTTTTCTAATGGTTTATACACATAGCCCTTTCAGACAATTCATACAATAACTGCAACTCACAGCGATGGCATACTCTCTACATGAGTCATGTCCAGATAACTGGCTGACATATCAATTCCACAGTGGATAAATTATCAATGACAAGTGGATTAACATGTGTACGACCAATGCAAAAGAATAATCTTCTATTTGCTATAACTCTAGCAATCAACTCGATATTGCCAACAAAAACTAAAAATAAAATATTCTGCAGGAGTAGAATAGGACATTGAGGTGACCACCTTTGCAAAAAACAGCATATCAGCAATAAAGGCCTCCCATGTTTCTTCTTTCACGATCTGTTAAACATCAATCCACACCTAAAATTAACAACATTACACTAACCCAAATTTGCAAGAGATACTAAATTAATTTGAGAGGGATCAATAGCATCATAATCAGAAAATTCATATCCTAAAAATAACACTTTAATGCTTAAAAAATTCTAAAGTTGCCATTTCAAGAATCCACAGGCTTAAACAAAGCAGATTAGAGCAGCACAATACATATATCTAGTTTCTTCAAATTTCTACAAAAATAACATGCTAAAAATAAGAAATCCAATCTCTCAAAAATACTAACAATCTTAGCCCTTGATAATTCGAAAAATGAAATATACTAACAATGCAACTATAAATGTAACCAATACTAACACAAGCACAAAATCTACAATACAGCTAAAGCTATACCTTAACAGAAGCTAGAATAGCGAGAGCTAGAATAGCTTGAATCTCCTGCATAAGCAAAGAAGGGGAAAATTTAGTTCCAGAACAGGAATTTAACAAATAAAAAAAATTGCAGAAAGAAGAGAGATGTACATACCCGATACAGGAGATGGTGAATGATTTGAGGAGAGAGGATGAGAGAGGCGGAGCTGCGAACGACAAAATAAGAGAAGAAAACGAGGAAATGGAAGAGATAATAAGGCTCTGACACCATCAGATTTAGCCATTCGAGTGGATTATTCAGCTTCTCCATTTCACTAAAGTTGATACTGTATTTAAATTAGTTTAATTTTCTGCTAATCATTTGTATCTCAATTCTCAAGTTACCATTATCAACAGTCAAGTGTCACTTTGGTCGTTCTCCGTCCTTCCCGTTTTCGCCTTTCTTCGGTTGCAGTATCTTACTGTCTATCTAGACTCCAACTCGAACCAGAAATGCTGGCGGTTCAGTTCCTTTTACTAGTGACAATTGAAAAAAGTTGGCAACATTTTTTTTTAGAAAAATGATATTTTATTTTATTATTTATCCTTTATGTAATCAAAAAACTGTTCTGATTGTCTATTTGTATTTTTAATTGAGTCTATTTTTTACTAAAATATTAAAATAAACTATTTTATCTACCAAATTTGAGAATTAAAACAAAGATCAATAGAGTTTATATTTAAATATGGTATAATTTGTTGATTAAAGTATTTCATTAATAAAAAATGAAAATATTAAACAAAATTCAAAATACTATTATCTCTTCTGAAAATAAATTCAAATACTGTTATTATTATTGTTAATTAATAACTTAAGGTTGATTCAAGTGGCCCAAATAAAAAGCCAGACTTGCCCGAAACGAAGCAAACAAATAAACCTCACCAACGCTCAAGCCCAATGTTTTATTGCATACATTCAGCCCACTCGGCTGGTTAGCTGAGCTGACCCATCCTATTATAACTGAATTTACCTACATCCATCCGTTGTATGGGCACTTATATATCAAATATGAATAATTTTTTAATTCAAACCACTGTATTTCTAACTGCATGCTAAGGAAAAAAAAAAAAGGATAAAATACAACATTAAAAAAAAAATTATTGGCTTGATGTATAAATTATGGAGGAGTTACTTAGAATTGGGAAAAGGGGGAAAAGATGTTGAATAATCACTCAACAAGAGGAAAGCTGCTTTTTGGTAAATTTTAATTAGGATTAATGTAAAAGTTAGGGAAAACTTGCTTAGAGTCAAAGAATAATGGGTGCTTCTGCTGGAGTGGTATAATGTATGAATGCCTTTTCTTTTCCTTCCTTCATAAGAGATGAGCATAAATAACAAAGCAAAATGGGCTTGAGATTGAAGCTTGTCGTGCTAAAACCAGGCCTCTCCACAACGTTTGACCTCAAAACTTTTGATAACAGAAGGACCTGCCTTGTCACATTAATTAATTTCATATTTCTTCCAAGGGTAAAAGGTATATGAAATAGACCAACTATGAAGAAATACATCGTTTACGTAGAGATAACCTTCTAAAGAAAACGAAAAGGAAAAAAAAATTATTTTCATAATTTGGCCATTCAATTTTTCTTTTTTATTAGAAAAACTGATTTTTGTTTTTTTTATGCATGCATGTACGATTCATAAACAGCTCAGTGACAAACCGCCATTTCGAAAGCAAATGCTGAACGTTCATCCCACGTGACTTGACACGAGAGGGAGGTAACATACGTGCGATGCCCAGTTCTCACTTGAGCTATCGGCACGTGCTCCCACGCTATATAACTATAAATTATAAAAAGACGCGTGTATGTAGCAATGCATCAGTAATACAGGAAGCATCGTCGAAATGTAAAAATCAAACGGATTACTGCCACGTGTCATTGACCACCGCCAGTTTGGGCTTCTACACGAGCCAAGCACTCACATGGTTTACTGACACTTCCCGCTAACCCCGTCACGTGCGTATGCCTCCCCAAAAAAATTCTTCAAATAAAGAAAAGGAAGAAAATAAAAATAAAAAAAAAAGGAAAAATCTCCGGTCGAACGAAACCCTCCACGCCAAGCAACGGCCCAGGTTCCCTTTCTTTTTCAGGCTTTCCTTTTAATTTAAGCAAAAAAGTAAAAAAATACAAAAGGTAAAAATAAATTAAAAAAACCAAAAATATCTACGTTGCAATAAATACCAATTGTACCACTTTATCCGTTGATCGAAGAAGCTTACATAGGGATTGTTAACAGTATAAAACGTTGACCCCACTAACTACCAGTCTACAATCCTCGATGTTTGCCACGTGGTCAGAAGGCCGACATTAATCACTCCCATATAGATTTGATTTTTCTATTCACGCTACTACTTGCTCTGTCGCTTTCAATCGTGGCATGAAATTTTTGCAAAATAATTAAACAAAATATTATTTAATTTAATTATATTACTTTTTTTAATATTAATAATTATTTTAATTATTATAAATTGCTTAATGTAATGTAGAAAATATCATTTTATAAAATTTCACTGATAATCGATTTCGCTAAAATGATAGAGAAATCCTAAGAGGATCTAGAAGAGCACAAGTGTCTATAGATAGCAAAGTTGTATAATTAGATAATTAGACACTTAAGCAAAAATTAGCCTCTCGAATTCCCTTTATTAGATAAATTGTTCTTTAAATGTTTACATTATTAGGAAAAAAAAAAACAAACTTATACTCAGTTAAGTATTTTTTCCATAATTTAGATGAAAAACTTCTAAAATTTTATTATTTAAATATCGCCCTCAATTCGAATATAGACCGGCTTTAAACATATAGTATTTTTTTTATTTGGTATGAACATTAAATCTACTAAATTAAGATAGTAACTATTTTAAAAGTTGATGGATTTATCATATAATAGATAACAAAAAATCTGCTAATTGGTGTTTATGAAATCTCTCAAATTAAATGTCGCCTATATAATCTCCGATAATCATTAGATTACAATACAAAATAAGAAGAAAAAATGGGGAAAAAATTGTCTATTTGTTCTGGACATGATGAAGGTGAAATGGAAACCAAGTCCTTCAACAATAGACTCGCTCATAATCTTACGTGGCAAACCAAACTACAAAAACAAAACCGAATTGGCAGGCTTCTCTGAAGAGGGAGGGGTACACGTTGGGAACATCACGGCCGTCAATTTCATCAAAATTGAGCTGTAACCGTCGTGCTAACAATCGCTGTTTCAATATTTAAAAAAAAAATAATATAATTCATAGACTACAATAATTGATTAAAAAATATATTTAATAGCAGTGGAAATTTTAAAAAGAAAAAGAAAAAAAAGCGCGACTCCCGAGGAAAACAAAAGCAGAGGAGTCGGGCTGTGAACTTGGACGCTAATGCACAAGCCTAAGCGACAATCCTGTTAGATCGGTTCCTAAGGAGTTGAATTTGAACACTTAATTACCACTAATTGTAATGTACTTAATTTGTTAATTACTTGTTTACCCACTAATATTCTTGCCTACTTTTACAAATTTGCCTTTTTTTTTTTTTTCCCTTTTCTTTCCTGGTCTTGTTAAATAACTGACTAACTGTTATTCTAAGCAATGGGGCAATGATTGTATGCGATATGTGCTATTATAATTGCTGTTCAACCGTATGATCATAACCATCATCATGTGCACGTGCAACTGATTTTATTCTTGTTCTATTTGTGGGCCCTTCTAAAGAATAGCTCACGCTTGGTGTTGGTATTTTCTTTTAGATTTTGAGGAAAATTTTACAAAACAAATACGAGACTCTGTTCTATGTTATTTATTACATTTGAAATATTATATTTAAAAAATAATAAATTATTAAATAAATAAATTATATTATTTTTTATTTAATATTAATTATTTAAAAAAAATATTAAATTAAAATAATAATTATTGATCATATATAAATAATAAATATGAAAAAATATTTATTATTCTTTGAAACCACAAACCTATAAATATTTTAAAATAATTTATTTTCTCAAATGTGATGAATATTATGAAATAAAAGTAATACTTAATTAACAACTAATGAATGATTTTTAATAATTTAGAAGGAAAAAAATAAATGTTAATGTGAAATATTTACCATATTAGTAATATACCATATACTTTACAAAATTTAGAAAAAGCCGAAAAGATTAATAAAAGTGAATTTTCGAAATTTTATTTACAGAATTAAGGGTTTAAAATTTAAAATTATTATTAAAATAATCTAAACATAAATATACATGTGCAAATGAGAGAAAAAAAAAGAAAAAAAGAAAAAGCCATTAAATAAGTGGAGAAGCATTGATTTATTGAACTATATACAATCATTATTGATTTTTGTGCTGTGGATGACTGAGGTAAGGATAAAAATTGACATTTGTTGGGTCTGAACTTTGAAATGACCCACTTTTTTTTTTTTTTTTACTCCATAGCTCTTGAACTTACAGTTATAGTCTTACACGCCAATTATTTGGTTCACCAGAATCAATCATTAACAAACTTACTGTCAGCAAATTTTCACTGTTTAGGGATAAAAGAAGACAACCCAAAAGGACAAGGTTGGTAAAACAGACATAAAAGTAACCAAAAGTGGAAGGGCATTAAAGTAACTTCCACAAGATTTCCCTTTCAACCCAATTAAACCTTTCTTTTTCAAAAAAAAAAAAAAAAAAAAAATTTACAGATATATATATACACAGGATTTATTAATTTATTAATTTATTTTTATTTTTATTTTTTTATATCCTAGTAACTCTCTTCATTACTCTTTTATTTTTCTTCGTCAAAATCCTCCATTTTAGCTGTCCGCCTGTCCCCTTCAAACGCAAATAAACCCTCTCTCTTTCTCTCTCTCATATCAAAACCACAACTTATCTCACTCTTCGTCTCTCTTTACACACACACATTTTCCTCACTACACTCTCCATCTTAATTTCTTAACCTCATTTTTTGCCTTAACCAGAAAACACAAACAATCATCAATTTAAAAAAAAATAATAATAATAACGATGGAAGCACCTGAATTCTATAACCAAAATGGATTTTGCTCGACATTTTCATATGAAAAGCACCATTCTTTAGATTCTAAGCCTAGTGGTGGAGGTGGTGGTGGTGGCGACCATTTCATTGTCGAGGACCTTCTAGACTTTTCTAACGAAGATGCCGTCGTTACCGACGGTGGCGTCGCTTTTGATAACGTTACAGGTAATTCCACGGACTCCTCTACCGTCACTGTCGTCGATAGCTGCAATTCCTCTTCTTTCTCGGGATGTGAGCCTTGCTTTAATGGCGGCGATATTGGCTCTCGAAATTTGGCCGACGTTCAATTCTCTAGCGACCTTTGCGTGCCGGTAATTCCACTCAACATGCACGTTTATTGAGTTTTGTTTGTTTGCCAAGAAAGTGCAGGAAAATGAGAGAAAATTATATAATTTGATTTTTTTTTTTTTAGTATGATGATTTAGCCGAGCTCGAATGGCTGTCGAATTTCGTGGAGGAATCATTTTCTAGCGAGGACTTGCAAAAGCTACAGCTGATATCTGGCATCAAAGCCCGACCCGATGAATCATCTGAGACTCGAAATTTTCAACCAGACTGCAACGGTGACGACAATACTAACAACAATAATAATGACAACGACGTCGCAGCCATCAATAACAACAACAACACCACAATTTTCCACCCTGAAATGTCCGTCCCGGCTAAGGCTCGTAGCAAGCGGTCTCGAGCTGCCCCATGCAACTGGGCGTCTCGTCTCCTCGTCCTCTCCCCCAGCACGACATCACCGGAGCCGGAAATTATTGTCGGTCCAACGAGTCAGCATCCTAGTTCAGGAAAAAAGTCGATAAAAGCTAGCGGACTGAAGCGAAGAGATGGTGGAGATGGAAATGGAGATGGGCGGAAATGCTTGCATTGCGCTACCGACAAAACGCCGCAGTGGCGGACAGGGCCAATGGGCCCCAAAACGCTGTGTAATGCTTGTGGTGTGAGGTACAAGTCAGGTAGGCTTGTACCAGAGTACCGGCCGGCGGCCAGCCCAACGTTTGTGCTGACAAAACATTCGAATTCTCACCGGAAAGTACTGGAGCTTCGGCGGCAGAAGGAGTTGTTAAGGGCTCAGCAACAACAGCAGCAGCAATTTCTCCATCACCATCAGAACATGGTTTTTGATGTATCCAACGGCGATGATTACTTGATTCACCAACACGTGGGGCCCGATTTCAGGCAGCTGATCTAGTGAGGTAGGGAATAAGAGGCAGGTTCAGGTGGGGTCCATTTTAAGGATTTAGCTGCGAAATTCGTTAGTGAATTTCGTTAATTCTTCTAATTTTGCCTAACTTTAATTTCTTTAATTTTTATTAGACTTTGTTTAATTTTTGATTATCTCTTGAGTTGCTTTTTGATTGCCAAAGTTGGCAAGCTCTTTCAAGACTCAATTTTCCTTTCCTTCCTTTCCTTTCCTTTCCTTTCCTTTCCTTTTCTTTTCCTTCCTTCCTTCACACTCCAATTTACGTGACCACTCTTATTTCCTTTCTTCAATTAAGAATCTGAAAAATTAAGGACTTCGATCTTTACATATGCAGAAGAAATTTTCGTTTTTTAAATTTTTAATAGAACAAATTGCGAATACAAATATTTATTTAATTATTAATGTATATATTGTTTCTTTTAGATAAGAGGTAAGTGCAAAGCTATGAAAAGAAGGTTTAAAAGAGTTGAAATTGGTGTGTCGTTTAGGAGAAGTCTTTAAGCATTGTCATGTGACAACTGATTAGTCATAATTTGAAAATTTAATCTGCTGATGACATCTTAACACCTCTAAGTGATAGGTCTCCAACTCCTAGTTCTGGAACTAAATCATATAATACTTGAGTAGATTAATTTTTTTTTTTCTATTTTTAATTTCAATGGAAGGGATGAATAAGATGTATGCATTCCTAGGGTAGGTCAGAACAAGTTTAACCCTAATCAAATTAGCCAAGTGTTATAAATATAGCAGATCTATTAATTCAAAATAACGCAGTTGGATTAGCGGAATTTTATTTTTTCTAAATTAACTCAGCATGTGATGCGATGCAATATGGAATTAGAGCTAAACGAAAACTGGTTTGTTTAGTAGATGAGGAGAGAGTAAAATTAGGGTTCAACTTTAAAAAGAAAAGCACGTGCAGGAGAGCATTAGAATTGGAGTGAAAACCAGGTGGGATGGTACTTTGACTCATTCATCCATCCAGAGAATGTTAGAAAAGCAAATTCTGATTCTTTATACAGATTTTTCATACTTACAAATTTGAATTCCTTTTCCATGTATTTCTCCAATTTGTGCTACTTCCAGAAATAATAAACATTATTCTTATTATATAAATAAATATATGTATCGTCATAAATTTTCACTCTCTTTGTTGTGAAAACATTAATTAAAACACATTTTATCAGTTAATTTAATATATTTTTTTGTTTCTAAAATAAATATATAATTATTTTGAAACGAATATATTTTTCCAGGCGACTGAAAGAAACAGGTTTTTAATTATTATTTATATATATAAAAAGCGCACGATCCAAGGCAACAGTAATCCATAGACGACCTATTCCTTATTAATAAATAATAATAATAATAACATATGTACGTATAAGATAATTAAATACATAAAATTATTTTATTTGTTTAACCTAATCATTTCAAGTAAATTTTTGATTGGTGGTTACACCAAAACTGCAATTCATCTTTATTTATATAAATATTATTAATTACTGAAATCAAAATGCAAAAGTTTAAGAATAATGTTTAAAGAAGCAAAAATTGCGGTGGTCACATGCTTCTCTACCATGCCTCATATGCAGTAGTCAGTGATTCATGATGCCCTCACAAACACACGCAATACTAATACCAGTATAATATATATATATATATATATTTTTTATTTATCATTTTTAATTTATTACCCCTCATATAAAATAGTATAATACCATGTAATCAGATATATTTTTATTACATTTCATTATAACATCAAATGAAACAGGAATTTAATTATATTACACCGATTTTTACTTAATTTACACTAATTATTTATTACAATCTTAGTAAAAATTGTTGATTATGTTTGATTAAAGGTAGCACTTTTAGATCAACTTTAGAAAGTTGTAATTATTTGTAAATACATTACATATTCCATAGTTGCTTGCTGCTTTTAAAAATGTTGTCATGCACAGAGCACGTGCATAGTGGCAGAAGAGAGTGATTTATGGGTGACAAATGCATGATTATTTAGCAGTTTTTCTCTTAAAATTATAAGACAAATCTCAGATTATTTTATATAATCTTTTTTCATTAACAATTAATTAAAACTTCAAACATTTGGGGGACCATGAGATTTGATTCTTATTCCATATGGGGCGTCACAAGACAAACGACTATTAATTTTTTCTAAAAAAAAAAAAAATAAAATAAAATTAAAATAAAGGAAGAGAATAGGGTTGAAATATCTTAAGGATTACAGTTGAATTAGGGTTAATTAATTAATAATAATAAAAATAATAATGGGGTATTTGAAGAATGCATGGAGGATGTTAAAAGAAAAGTAGGTGGGGTTGTCTGGTTGCCACAGCAACTTCTGACAATGAATTGGCAATTGCCATTTTACAACACACTTCTAATCAATTGCCAACCGATGACTCTCCATTTCTAGAAATTACTTTTACAGAATATTTCTCTAATTTTTTAATTAATAATTTAAATTTCCTTTTTAATTAGAAAGAATTAATTAAATTCATTTTTCCCTATCCCTAGCCCAATTTCTGTGAATATCAAGAGCCTCTAAGCCGCACAGCATTGTCATTCTCTTTTGTGAAAGAAAAGATCATAAAGGAAATGGACTAAAATTTAAGTTGTACTTAACAGTGAACATGGGCAAGAGAAGGGAAAAGTTATCGCATTACGTGTGGGTATGAAGAAGGGAAGCACAGATGCAAGAAACTTACAAGGGAGAAGAACAAGAAGAAGAAGAAGAGATTCACATGCATGTGTATTGTTAAGGAGACATAAACGCTATGGCCAAGACTAATATTCAGAAGGATAGGGAACATAACGACAATTATCTGATCAACCGCCCCAACTGTCTCGTGTAAATTTCACATTTCCTAATTTCTAATATATGTAGTAACGTTTGATCATAGCTTCTTCATAAAGGTAGCTGCAGTAACATTTGGCCCTGACAACTTCCTTAATCAAAATTCATGTACTAATTATAATCAACACTTTAACGTAGTGATGTGTAATAGTGCATATGGCCTTCTTTCTCCTGCAGGAATATGGTAAAAAGAGGAAAATTATTGCACAAAGGAATTGCAAGTTGATAAACATTCAACAATACCTACCAAAAATACAAAGGGTACATGGCAAGAATTTTTATTTGTTCATATGAGAGTATTGTATTATATTAAATTGATCCTTCAATCCATCAGAAGGCATGTGAAATTCAACTGAAACTTCAAATGCTTGCAGCTAACACCTCTAGATGGAACTGTTGTACAAAAAAACAGGACGTATCAGAACACAAGCAATGGCCCTGATTTGTCAGCCATCTTCCTTCCATCTTGAATCTGTTATCGCGGCACACTGAGACCTAGTTCTGCATCAAAAGCAAATGCATTAATTATATATTAACACGAATTATAAACTTTAGAAGAATAGAATTACATAAAAAGAATCGGTCCATCTGTCATATGCTGTGAATCCCCGTGAAAGCGATTCAACATTAAACAATGGGCAGAAATATTGAATGCGGAAAGTTCAAGTTGTTTAGATAAAAAAATAAAGCAGCAGACCAAAGTAATTTATCCACAGATAATGAGGGCATTAAGTAGGTGCTGCCCACCATTAGAACAAAACTCTCAACAGTCTAATCAACACTTGTGCAGCATAATAATTAATCTTATTCGCTGAGAGTTGTTGCAGTAGAAAAATTAAGCAGCCATTAACTGGAAATAAATAATTAAAAATTAACCCACTATTAACCAATACCAACTGCCAGGGAAGCATGGACAGAACAATTGAGCAACGTCCATCTGAGCAAAAGAATGCGCACGGGTAAAAGTTTTATGATGCAGGTGCAAACTCTACCTCAAGAATCAATTCTTGGCCTAGTTGTTTCCAAAAACAATACTTCAATTAAAAACTTCTTTCAAATACTTGAACAGCATATGGAGACATGCAAGACTAAAGAAACACCCACCACAATTGCAATAGATAGGAATCTAAAACTTAAGCAAAATGAATTTTTACTTTTGTCTTTCACATAATTGTTACAAAGATCCATCAAATGTAGATGCACTTTTAACAAGCTAATGGGTCATAATTTGGCTGCTACACCAGTACACCTAACCTGAAGTCCTGAAACCAACTATATTTTTCATCATTTTTGCCCCCAAAATAAAATTATTCAGTTCTTTGTGGCAAAACAAACATAGATTGATCAGTATTCCAGAGTTTCTATGTTGAAAATCAAACTCCTATACATTCACACTAATTACCAACCTCCATACATCCTTGTTCCTAATTTTGATGTTAATTTTTGTAAATCAGAAATTTGGCAAGATGTGTCACAAAAATGATAAAATCTCCATGAAAGAGCAGAATAACATCAATAATTCATCCATACCGACAACAAATCATATTAATGGAATCAGTCACATGGGTCAATCCTACTCACATTAAATATCATACCTTATACCTAAAGGGAGGTTTCTTCATTTATTATTTATGCTCCATTACATGGTAAAAAATAAACTAATAAGCTATTTTATGCTTGCTACTCACATCTTTATCGTGTAAATTCATTAATACTCAACCCATAGAACCTATTTTCGTGTATACAAAAAGTCAGATCTGAGAGCAGATTATTCAGGTCAGAAACGTCCCATTTGTAAATTGTACGGAAGACTACAAAAAAGAATAGGTCTACTGAGAGTTAGATCTGCAACTTCTTGCATACGCAATTTTTTTTATTATTTATTTATTTTATGTTCAACTATAAGTGAATAAGCAATAATAACTAATAACATGGGAAGCAAACACATAATCTAAGTATCTTTTATGTAGTTGTTGTCATAAACTTGCCAACGTATTTCTTGACACAAAAACTAGGGTTGATGAACCATGTGCCGCTACATGCTTGAAGAAATAGCCAAAAATTTTAATACGAGTAATTCAGCCAAAAAGACAGGGCCTTTAACTTTAACCTTCGATGTATCCAACTTAAACATATTATGCTGCTAGCTGAATTACCAGAACACCAATCTCCATGTAATCAGTAATCCAGTCCCAAATTCATACCTGCTTTAACTACTTTCAAACCAAACCATCTTGCATGCATCACTCCTAATGAATGGAGGAGCTCTGCAACAAACTCATGCAAATCCTGATTGACACTTGACTGCTCCAACTTCCTAACTTTAAAATTCCAATGCATAAATGAAATTGCTTCACAATGTTTATCCAATTAGCCTCCCCAAAAAAGCTCCACGTGAAATGGGATCCTAAAATGAGTGAGTAAAAATGAAAAAGACAAGAACTTGAACTTTTATATCATATTTGGGAGAAGAAATTAAAAAATGTTACTATTTAGGCTTCCTTTGTGTTGTATAAAATAAATTTATTTATGAAAAATATTTTTTTGAGGAAAGAGTTTTTGAGAATTGTTTGGTAAAAATATTGAAAATCAGTTTAGCATTTGAAATACATTGGAAAATATTTGTTTTCTTCAATACTTAATATTTTGAAAATATTTAGACTGATAGGCCCCAGAAATTTTTCCAGCTATAATTGAAAAAGAGAGGATAGTGCATAAAAAATGGTAAATCATGGTCGTCACTGTGGTGATCAGTAAACTAATGGGTATGTGATTGTGTCGTCCTCTTTATGAGTTTATAAAGTTTGAAACATGACTTGGCACTCCCTTGAAGACTTAGTTTTCCCTTTGAAGCAATTATTTTGCATTGACTAATTCCTATGTCTTACTGCCCCAAATACCAGAAAAAGCACAAAATTCTTTCTGGGACAATATTATCCATTAAAAAAAAAAAAACGGAAACGTGAGTTTTGATGGGATTAAAGAATAGAATATTGAGGAAGTTGCTTATATCACCACATCCTACAATTTTACCAAACTTGAAGAACAACAATTTCATCCAAGAAGACATAGGCCTTCAAAGAAAATAACATGATGTCAATCATCGAAGAAAAAGAAAAGAACCTTAAAGGCAGGGAAGAAAGTAAGCCAAACAATATACTACTTTGGAGTTGGCAATGGCATGACAACTCCTGAAAATGACAACTAAAATTTTCTTCTCAGGAAATTTACAGTGTCTGTAACGACTTCATAAAATTTAAACTGTTACTTATGTGACTATGTAAAATTGGAAGTATCAATTCACAAAGACAAATCACAGCGATAATGCAATGCCTGGATGTGCTGTAAACAACTACTCAGCAAGACAACAAGTTGGCTTACTTGGCAACTAGCTTCTATTAACTTCTTTTCTTTTATTGAATGTAGCAGACATTGAAATGTAATCAAGCAATGGCGTTCACAACAAAACCAATAATCATGAACTACTTATGGAGTAAAAAGTTGCTTACACACTAAATTAAAAGATTTGGAGATTATCAAACTCCTGGGTTTGCACTGCAGAGCATACCCTGAGACAAAGACCGAGAGCTCCTTGAATCGATGCCAAGGCACGAAGTTAACCGAGCTGAAGATACAGCCGAGTGCAAGGGAAGCAGAGATTGTAGAGCACCCAATTGAGAAAATGGCCTGAAACTCAAACCCAGCAATCAAATTTCAATCTTTCACAAACAATTAAATGAAGTTATTAGAAAAGGGCTTCAAAAACGCTTGCCTTGAAGGTGTAAGAGATGAGCGAGTAGAAGGTAGTGGATTAGGTTTAAGGGTGGGCTTGCTCATAGCGCATTTGAAGAGAGAGAGGCTTGATTTTGACAGAGATCTATACCGGGACGCCATTTTCCCTAAACGGCAAAAGGAACAGTATTGGAGTTAGGGTTTCCGGAGAAACAAAATCACTGGGACTTCATATTTGTGGTTGTACTGTATACCAGGGTGTAGGGGTTTTTGTTGGGTTTTACACTTATTTCTGTATATTTACTGTCGATAAAACTACGCCGTTTGGCCTACTCAGCCTCTGATCCTATAGAGGAAAGATAATTACATCCGATTAGAAAATTTGTTGACAAGTTCTTTTTTCTTCCCTGTTATACTAAATTGGTGATAACGAAAAGTGCAACCAAAACAATGGTTCTAAAGGCGATTAACACTTCTTGATCCTATAAGAAAAAAAATTACAATTTACTTCATCTTGAGAACAAAAATTGGAGGTCAAGATGGAAAGAATCTTACTATTTCTTTAAATAATTGATCGTATTAAGAATTATACTTAAATATATTATATTATTTCAACATAACTTCAAGTTGAAATTTAAAATGTAAAACATTAGAATCTCTGTGACCCAAATAAAAAAAAATAAAAGTTCTCTTTCACAAAGTTTATAGTGATTCAAAGCATTATAGTAAAAACCCAAGATTAAACCTTTGCATAACAATTCAAGGAATTGCACATGCAGAGTTGCCGAACAATGAGCTGATATTCAGTTTCCTTTAGCAACCAAAAGTTCAGTTTCATTAACAGATTGAAGGAACCATCTATCAAATTGTTAAAAATCCAAGTTCTGCAGTAATAGCAGGAATTTAGGGCAGAAAATGAAATTAATTCAATTCCATTGGCAGAGCAATGGAGAACTCAAGATAAGACTTTTCTTTATCAATTTATGTTATCAACCAGAGGGATGATCCATAAGCCACCCGCTAAAACTACAGATTCAAGTAGAAAAAATCTTCCTCTGAGTGAAAATGGTGGAAATTCTTCGTTTAGCAAGCTTTCTGGTGCGGTTTTACACATCTCAACCATTTACCACAGGCTACGTGAAAGAACTAGCTGCAAACAAATCTACCCATTAAACCTAGGAATTATAACTCAACATATCATCTTCTCCTGCCACATCAAAGCAGGCGTAGCTTTCCTGTAACTGAATTCACCAATTCTTTTGACCCTGCATAGAAACAGCAAAAGATACACTGTAATTTTGTGGGTTCAGTTCACTTAAGGCTCTCAAGCAAACGGGATTTTATGGATTATCCTCTTCCACTTTGTTCTCCACTGGCCATCAATGGGAATGGGATTCAGAAATGCAAAATTTCCTTGCTCATGGCTTATTACAGTCTAACTGATTTCAGTATTAAATATGACTGATATGAAAAATATTGTCTCAAAGTCCATGTCTTTCAATTAAATAAGGGCATCACAGTCAAATAAAAGAAAGCAGCTAAAACAAGTTCAGAAGCAACTGGAAATAAAATATACCAGGTCCTATTGCAAGAACAGTCTTTGATCCAGCCAAAACCTGTATAACATGAACAAAACTTAGAATTTCCTTGTTTAAGTCATTTAATTATAACTAAATAAACCCATCAGCAATCTGTAGACTTTTAAAGAAAGTAAACAAGTAGCAAAAATGGTGTCATTTTTCCTAAGGTGAGTATATTGTAGGTATAACGCAAACATTTCTGCGATGACCTACAGTAAAACCATCAAATGAATAAGTGTGAATGCATTATTATGACCAGATAGTGGAGCTTAAACAATAAACAGAATTAGACCAATCAACTGCATGTGCATGTCATTTGCTATAGAATCACTTAACCATGCTGGAAAACAAAGAAAGAAAAGAAAAGGCTATCCTACAATTTTCAAATGACAGACAACATATCCACCCATATTCTGACATCAAATAGTACAAAGGGACATAATTGCACATTGTGGAACTGACTAGGTAGGTCCACAAGAACAATGAATAAAAATATTCCTAGAGTAACATTCGTTTTATCTTTCCAAGGTCCACATACTTTATTTCTGTTGCACATTCAGAGCTGAACAAAGAAAAGGTTCAATTTCCTTAATATGCATCATGTGGACTTTCTCTAGATTCTGGATTTCATATACTGCTTTGAGCCAAGTGTTAGTAGGATTTAAGTATCTTCAAGGTGTTGTGTTATGAATGGATACCTGTGTCCGCCCAGCATCAGCAACAACAAAAGTTGGAAGGCCAATGCTGTCAGCTGCTTCCTTTATCCTATTCCTGGTGAGGAATGAAATGGTAACCCGTAAATCAGGGGAAAAAAAATGACTTTTCGCCCCAGAAAATAAAATATATATGCAGGTTACTGACTCTCAAGAACTCTATCATTCAAATGAAATCACCTGCTTACATTTCTTGTTGATTTTTGCATGTAACAACTATTTTGGGCTGTCCACAATTTTCCCATCTGCTCAAAAGTAACCGATGGCTGCACAGCATACGCAACTTGGGATAACTATATGAACAACGGATGAGCATACAGCACAGGATATTGTCTAGCCAAGAAAAGTCAGAAGAAATTATTTTCTGATGTATAACTCTGAGTCATGACCAGCTAAGTATACATATATATTCCTACTAAAAGTGATATTCTCAATGACCATAAGAACAGGAAGGACAAGGAACTTATGCATTCCTTTTCTTCTTCTTTTTTTTTTTTTTCTATTGGTTTTTAATCAACTCCTGATCAGGTTCATGGTTCCTGAATTTCTTCAAACAATTGATTCAAGCAAACTAGTATCATCTTATTTTTGCCAAGAAGAGCTTATATCCTCTAGAAGAATACGTATACCAAACATATGCAAGAGAAATGTTATTTACAACCAAAACTCCCAAGAGTTAGTAGAGTTGTAAAGACACTCACAAGTAACAATTAATTTACCTTTGCATCAGCTCTGAATACATTCCAGTGGCCGCATCTGCAAGTAAGCAATTAAAGATTCAATCAGATAATGGCAGAGTAATTGAAGATTGGGAGCTCCAGAGAAGGGCAAAGGAAATTCTTAAGTATTATAAAGCAAAAAATTGTGAAACTTATAGAAGTTGAAGCATATTACGAGCACATTGTGATGCAATCTTTCCTGCACCCATCTTCAGGTCCTGTCTGACTACTAGAACCTGCCACAAGCAATTTGTCATCTGAGCAAATAAATCTTTGATATTCTGATAAATAAACATACATTGAAAATCTAGAGAAAACAGTTGCAATGTTACATGAAAAACTCCACCTTTATCTTACATATGTCAATTGAATACACTGCAAATAAAATTAAATAAGTAACTGGACATCAGAATAGTCGGAGAGGAGGTGAGATAGGACTACATGCTCTATGCAAAAGAAATCATCCTATGATCACTATACAGCAAGCATCCACTACCTTCAAAATGGGTTCAATCGACTTTGTATTTCAAACAAGTGCGGCATAAACTCAAAAGGGCAGGCTCAAGCAACATAAAATTTTTGTTACTGTCAGATTAACTTATATACCAGAATTGTGCCATGTTCTAAAACCAATCAAATTCATTAGCAGGATTCAGTTACAGTAAAAAGGACAAGCAAGGAGTTATCAGCAACAATAACAATTAAATAGCTTTAAGCCCACAGTTGCTGTGATTATCATAAAAGTCCATTCAAAGTAATGACAGCAAAAATAGCTGTACTAACATATGCAAATAAATTCCCTCATTTCAGCCGCCTTATAATCTTCTATGAAACAAAACAAATCAAGACATCCAAAGAAACAAGGAGAAGTAAAAGAAAAAAAAAAGGAATATATGTTGCAGCAAGATCCCAAGAAATAATTACTTGAACACCGCAATAAAATCAATCCATAAAGCTTTAAGCACTTGAATACAAACCATTTTAAGCTCTTGGTCACCATTATTGTAGAGCAAATTTTGTGCTTGGGACTTTCCTGGCAAGAAATTCTTCTTCTTGGCATTGTTTTTTGTGAGGTCTGTTAAGTCCAGCAACAACCCAATTATGAGCCCAATGACAAAGCCTGGGATGAAGTTTTCCGGATTGAAACTCTTCGCTAAGCCTCCTTTTCTTTCTTGCTTCTGATTATACACAACATATTTAACAATGCAGTAAACAACAGATAACATCCTCGCCCAAAAAAAAATTATCTATTTCAGATAAATAAATTTAATTTTTTGAAAAAACTAAAAGATACCCATTTGA
Source organism: Jatropha podagrica (assembly GCA_947857235.1). Taxonomy (NCBI): domain Eukaryota; kingdom Viridiplantae; phylum Streptophyta; class Magnoliopsida; order Malpighiales; family Euphorbiaceae; genus Jatropha; species Jatropha podagrica. The sequence goes on along the minus strand of CANUEP010113589.1, from coordinate 24,941 downwards.
GATACCATAGTATCAGCTATCTGCAGACAATCTCATGTCTCTGAAAGTAAAGCAGAATAAATTTGGAAACAAAAGAAGGAATTTTTAGAAGGTCAACGTATAAGGAAAAAGATAGGTTTTATAAGCACCTGGTTCGAGAGCTGAGATGAATTCCGAGACGAACCCCACATAGTATATAGTCTATTAAGAGACTATGGCAGCGAATAATTGGAGAAACAGAAAACTGGGAAGAGAAGAAGATGAGAGTGTACTTTCTGGCAGGGAACCACTGCGGATAGTGGATGGTAAGCAGAGGAATGAAAAACGGAGTCGTACGCGGATGTCAATTCCATTTCCCATTAACAGCCTTTTAAGCTCAACCGGCGTCGTTTCATCTGGTTCCTTTTGCAACTTGGTCATATCTCAAATGGCCACCTATTAGTTTTGATTTTTCAAAAACTATGAAAAAAAAAGGGAAAGTAACCTTTGCACAATGTTGCCTCACCATGAATATAAAAATGAGTAAAATAAATAAATAAAATTCATTTATTTTAAAATATCTTCACTCATTAATTAAATATATAAAATATATATCTGTTTTTTTTTTCTTTTGAAGATATTAAATGTTTTATTGAATTCACATATCAGCATGAATCATGTGCATAAAATTTTTTTGAATATTTTCTAAAATCTTGTGTGTAAAAATAGTTAAATTAGATGAATTAAAATTTTAATCATGAATTGGAAAATAACAATAATTATAATAAAAAGCATATGTTAAATATATATTGAAAATTTAACCGCTAAATACGAAATTATTTTGTTCGCAAGTGAAGTGGAGTGGTAAAATAATGAATAAATAGTAAAAAAAAGAAATAAAAAATTGAACCCGTGATCTAAAATATATTAGTTGATCACATTAATTATTTACACAAATACAATATGCGGCTAGGCTACCCTCATTTAAGTTTACTTTATACTTTATTAAGTCATATTTAACAATTAAATTAAATTACATTCAAATTGAAATTTAATGAAATAATAATTAAATAAATCGCGCTAAAGCAAACTAAATTTAATAATATAATTCAAATTAAATTAAACTAAGTAACTATTGATTATATCGCACTTGAGAGTTTAACTCAAATGACATATAAGCACAAATTTTGGCATGAGTATAAATAAAATCTCATATCAATTATTGTACAAATCAATTTTAGACTTATTATGCATTTCTTATGATAAGTTTATAGAACATTCTCTACATATAAACTTTAATGCATATAGATAAAGATAAAAACTTGAATGGTTAATTTACACTTTATTAAATCATATCTAAGTATAAAATAAATCTAAAATATCTAAACTAAAATTAAATAAAATAAAAATTGAGTAAATACTCACACTTGAATCAAGTTAATTAGACGTTCTTTATATATAATTTTAATGCATATAAATAAAGGTAATAACTTGAATGGTTAATTTACAATTTATTAAACCATATTTAAAATCAAATTATATTAGGATATTTAAACTAAAGTTAAATGAAATAAGAATTGAGTAGTCGCACTTGAATAAAATATATTAAACAATCTAATTTGAATTAAATTAGGTTATACCTAATATTATTTTTTTTAAAGAACACCTAAAATTAAATTAAAGTAAAAATATCTTAATTGAAATTAGTAGTAATTGATGAGGTCATAGTTGGAAGTAATGATGAGCCATTAGCATTGTTTTTTTTCTCATAACATTAGTAATTGCGACTTGATTTTTCCCCAAAACTCATCTATTTTTTCTCTAATTTATTATTCTAAAACCGTATTTTTTCATGCAATGATCTAAAATCATTACAAGCCATTCAGCACTACTCATTATATATATATATATATATATATATATATATATATATATATATATATAAACTTGAGTCAACAACCATGATCATTTTTTTAAAACATGAATAATATTGGTAATAGTCAAACTGTAATATTATCATTAATTAAATCTAAATACAAATAAAATTAAAATATCAAGATTTTAATTTTTCTATAAATTATATTTATTCAAATATTTGTTTACAGTTTAATTAATTTCAAAAACAGTTTTATATGTATAGTTTAGTTTTAATTAATATAAAGGTATATTAGAATAAAAATAAAGTAAAAAATCAATAGACTAACTATATTAAATAATTTGTTTTTAACGTGTACGAGTTATATTAGACACTAGGAGTATCTCATAGAATTTCATTTTGTTTTTCCCTTCAAGGAATAAAAAATTGGAGGAATAAAAATTAAACGGTTTCCCGTGAACCCTACCTTACGCTAGTTTTTTACCTACCGGGAACGGCAATCCTTCTCTTGCCCCAACCAACTGTACAAAGAATATACCAAAACGAACGCGTTTTGTACGTGTCGTTTATATATACATCGTCGACCTTACAAATTCCCGCGTTTATCTAACTTTTCATTTCCTCTAATTGAATGGAATCCGTAGGCTCCAGCTCCTCTACTTCCGACCACCGTCTCCACTTTCATGTCAGGCCAACCCAACCACTAGCAGATCGAATATTCCGAGCCCTCCGCCACCAATTACGGCTGCTCCACCGATCCGAATCCAACTTCTTTATCTTAGGCGCTACCGGAAACGTGTACACCGTCACCTTAGCCAATACACCTTCATGCACTTGTCCTGACCGTACAACTCCATGCAAGCACATCTTCTTCGTTCTTATTCGCGTATTAGGCGTCTCGGTCAACGACACATGTCTTCGCAGGAGAACTCTCCGGCCATGCAGACTCAATCGTTTACTAAGCACACCGACATCACCAGACTCGCTAGCGAGTTTAACTGTTCGGCAGTGGTTCCATCAACTATTCTTCGAGGCAAGAACGCAAAACGGTGCGTCTAGAGGCGACGGGAAATTGGAGATTGAGGAAGGAACAACGTGTCCAATTTGCCTTGATGAAATGGAGAAGGAAGAGAGAATGGTGGCGTGCCGGACTTGTAAGAATATTGTGCACGAAATGTGTTTGATGAAATGGAGGAGAAGTAGAGGAAGGAGAGGGGCTATTTGTGTAATTTGCAGGGCAAGGTGGAGAGATCGGAATAATGATCAGGATAGGTATCTGAATTTGGCTGCTTACGGTGGTGAGGATGACATTGCCGCCCAGAGTCCTGCGGGTCTTTGTGCTGATTAATATATATATATATATATATATATTCGGTTACATGCTGGTTAATTTAATTTAAATTAATTGTATTTTATCAGGAAATATAATTAAGTTGATTAGTAATAGCATTTGTATTTATAAGCAGACGTACAGACTAACATGAAGTAAATTCATTGTAAATATATAAATATATATATATATATATATATAGCTAGATTGCTAGATTTCAACTATTGGCTCAATTAGTATGAATTAGTGACACTCTTTTCATCTTAATTTTAAGTATCACATCCCAAATGGAAAAAAAAAAAAAAGTTATTAAAGAATTTTAATTTTAGAAAAAATAATTATAACTTATTAAATTTGTAAACAATTAATATTTATTTAATAGAGATGCCAAGAGATATAGGAGCAAAGTTGTTTTATGAAATGGTAAGAATTTTTTTTTTTTTTTTTTAAATTGTGATATTTATAGTGGGATGAAGAAGTATTAACATTATAATTTGATTAATGATTTTGATGAATGAAGAGATAAATTATTAATCTATGGCATGGGATGATAATCATTAAATTACACTAATTAAATAAGTCCTTCTTATTTAATTCACATCCTTGACTATATAGTAAGAGATATAAAATAAGATTGAATTATTTTTCTAAAAAATATTTTCAATTGACTTTTTATCTTTTTCAATGCTATCAAACAACGGACTTACAAATTATATTACGGAAATAATAGGAAACCTTATATAAGATTTATTTATTGGTATAAGGAGATAAGATTAGAATGAGGGGTTGTTGTTATCAAATTGAAAACAAATAATTAAGAAGTAATCAACTCTAGTTTGTGCTCAGTGTGTACCAAATCTCAACACGGAACTTCAATTTTATGCTTATGCGTTGGCAATCAGACAAACTTTAGCGTCCTTTCATCTTACCAGAAATAAGTATAAGTCAACTAGCTGAAGGGACAAGACAAAAAACCTAGCATGGGTTATTTTTTATTTGTTAAGAGGTTTTATTTAATCCAAATAATATTACTTGAGCTATATAATATGAATAATTATTTGGTAAATTCATTAAATTGAAAATTTTTATTTATATTTATAACTCAAATTTCAAAATTTTCACTTTTAAAATAAATAAAAAAGCTCAATAGATTATCAAATCAGATATATATACTTATAAGATTCATTTTCAAACAATTAATTATTTGTCAGGTTTTTATAAACTAACCAGAGGTTATGCTTGCTTATAAATATTTAAAATAACTATTTTTTGTTTTTTTAGAAAAGCTATTTTGTTTTATTTTAATATAATTAATTAAATATTTAATCAAATAAAATCTTTAAATATTGTAAATACAATTAACCAAAATTAGTTCAAAAGCGTTAATGTTTTCTTAAAAAAGAAAGCGTTGGCTTATAATTATAAATTAAACAAATCAATCATTTACCATAACTTATTCTTGCCATTGTAATTATAAGTTTCATAATTTATTTTCATTTTACCCACATAATTTATGTAGAAAAATATAAATAAAATTATCTAACTAAAATTTCTAGAGTTACGATCCTCTCCTATTATTAACCTCCAAATTCCATTTTTGCCACTAAAGCAGTGTCGTTTAAATGCTGAAGCTCCCGTTGGGCAAAGTCCCACCCCCGGGTGAATGCTGAACACTTCCCTCTTGCAGCAATCATTGATAATTGAGAACTGTGCAAAGCTGATAACTTCGCATAATCCTCCTTTCGCTTGCCGGATAAAATGGAGGATAGCGGAACTCTTCGTATTTCTAGCAACTTGTCTGGCAAAGTCGTCTCCGTGGCCGCCGGCGAATCTCACACTCTCGCCCTTACAGGTAATGTATGCATTTACAGCGATTTATATTAAAATTTGGTTAAACGACAGTACTTGGTCTCGGATTGCAGGAGATGGGTGCGTGTATTCTTGGGGCAGAGGAATGTTTGGGAGACTTGGGAACGATTCGGAAGCGGATGAGCTTTGCCCAGTTCGAGTCAAGTTTGATACTTGCAATGAATCTGAAGAGAACAGGCTCAAGTTTGTGGGCATTGCTGCTGGTGCTTATCACAGTATGGCTCTTGCAGGTTTGTTTAGTCACCCTCTATTCAATTAATTCCCAGACTTGTGATTTTCTCCTTTTTTTTTACTGGGTTTTGAAACAAAACTGTAATCTAATGGATGCTTCTAAAGTTTCTATCGAGGTCGTTTGTTCTAATTAAACGTGGATTAGTTCAAGTTTGGCAATTCATAAGAGTTATTTTGTTGATGAATCAGATAAGATTTTGTCAATAATTGAGGAGAGTTTATAGATTTTCTACAATTAATAATTCTTGCTGTATCTCTTGTGGTGTTAGTCTGTTGTTTGTGGATTTTGATGAATTCTGGTAAGATCAAGGCAAGGGTTACTGTCTGTTTCGCTGTAATAGTTTTGATTCCGTTTTTGAATATTTTCTTACCTTATTGCTATACTAACTTTTGTTTATTTCTATGTAAGATTATATAACTTTTTGATGTTAATGAACATTAAATACAATCTGGAGCTACACTTTGAACAATAAATAGTCATAAGATTAGGGTTGGTTGGAGTGAGTTTTAACTGATATGATATTTTTTTTTATTTCTATGTAATTCCAGATGACGGATCAGTTTGGTGCTGGGGTTACAACATCTGTATCCTTAGTTGTGAGTCTGTTTATGTCAAAGGTCCTGGATATGTAACTGCCCAAGACATCATCTTACCACCTTTTGTGGAAATTATTGGTAATCAAAACCCAAAGATCTATGAACTAGCCCATGTTTGACGAGCCAAGCAGACAAATGACCCTGGGATTATTTTTTAGTTTTAAGTGCATCCAAACCATATCGGAGTTTTGTCATTTCTGTGCCTGAATTGTTCTTATGCTCTCTGTGACTCTGCCACCTTAACCTTTGTATGGATGGCCAACTTGGTGTGAATGGAGAGAATGCTGTAGTGCCACAGATGATGGAGCAGTTTCTTGACTTGAGCACTTCACATTCTCCAACGAAAGAGTCAGAAACAAAGGGAAAAGCACCATTGAAGGTGCGAAGTGATTTTATCACTATTTTGTCTCTTTAGTCATTAACAGCTTTATTTAGTAATTCTTTTGCTTTATGCACTGCAGATTTGTTCCGTTAAAGCTGGAGGAATGATGTCCTTAGCAATTGATAATCTTGGGGCTCTATGGATGTGGGGCAATTGCCCACAGGAAAGGAGCGGCAGTGAGGGTGGTTTCTCTCTAGTGAGCAGTTTCACTCCAATTCCTGTCTGGGATTTCTATGGTCACACTGTTGTAAAGGTGGCATGTGGAAGTGAACATGTTGTAGCCTTGGTGAGTGCTGGGGAAACATACAAAGGAAATGATCTAGTTTGTTACTCCTGGGGAAACAATAGCCATGGCCAGCTGGGTTTGGGACATACAGAGAGCAGACTCCGTCCTGAAATTGTTGAAACATTTAATCGGGACTCTCCTTGGTTTGTTTATGAGGTAGCATGTGGTGCATTTCATACTGCTTTGCTTACTCGTAAAAAGAGACCAAATGACAAATTAGAAAGTACATGCTGGACATTTGGCCTGGGAAATAACGGCCAGCTTGGGCACGGAACCACGCAAAGTGCATTGAAACCTGAAGCTGTAAAAGAATTGCCACAGAATATGTACCTGATCTCTATTGACTGTGGTTTATTTCATACCAGTGTCGTTTCGTCAGCTGGAGCTGTGTGGTCGTGGGGAATGGAAAAAGGCCTTGGCCTCTGCCCAGATGCTAGATTTACCGGAACAGATGCAGGGGATGCTCTTTATCCCCTGCAAATAACAGGTCAGCAAGGGCCTAAATATCACAATCCAATTCAAGTGGCTTGTGGGGCTGCCCACACTGTTCTTGTTGCAAATGATGGATATAAGCTTTGGTCTTGGGGCAGGGGAAGAAGTGGGGTCCTTGGAAATGGGAGGGAAGTAGATTTTTTTGCTCCAGGTGTTGTGCTGTGGCCTCCACTAACAGAGGATTTCAAGGACCTGGACCAAGAAGCAAACAATGTTAATAAAGAGGAGAATCTTGAAAATAAGGGATCTGAAGAAGTTTCAGAAGTTGAAAAAAAGTTGTCTTTGGCAATGGAGGAGATGAAACTCCTCAAATTGAAACTTTCTTTAATGGAGCAATATGCTGGCATACTTCACAGTTCAATTTTTGGTAAACCTTTCACAGAGGAAGATATTCCTGTGTCGTTACAGGATTCAGGTAGTTTTGACATTGCCAAACAATGGGACGACATGTTAGAATCAGCAGATCGCAGTAAGCTTATTAGATTGGAAATGTTCTATCGAAACATGCTTGCAGGTGTCAAAGATAAGCAAATGAAAAAACGGATCCAGGAGATAATAAAGGAATATCTCCCTCCTTCAACTCCAGGAAAATAATGCAGGAAATTTGGGATGCACATTTGTTTATAATTGATGACCAAACATACAATTGAAGTGGTCACCCTCACCGTATCGAAACTGTGTCAAATGAAGCTTGCTGTTGTACTATCACTCCAAATTGTAGGATTTTCTGTATTACATGTTTTGTGACAAAGTACAATATACCCACATAGAATAATGTATCATAATAAAGGAATGGGCAGCTTATTATGAGCTGCTTTATGAAAAGCCATAGTTGATTTCTTAAGGAGAAGATGCTCATATTTATTCTGTGATGAAGAATAACTGCAAAAGTTATATGTAAATTGTTTGTTTTATCCTTCATTTTTTGAGCAATCCCATTGGAGAAGAAACAATTGGCACTCTGTTGAACTCTATTCTGTGATATCGTATTCTGAAGTAAAAGTGATTACAGTCGATTCCATAGCGTAAACTACACAACGGTGTCGCGTTTTGCTTTTCTCTCTCTCTCTCTCTCTCTCTCTCTTTTTTTCCCGTCGTTCCAATTATTTTTAATTCACATTTTGTGAGACACGTGGCCAACTGCTTCAGTTCAGCACTGTAAAATGTAAATTAAACGTTTCCAAGCGGGACAAGTTAAACGGTGCGTTTTTATTCATAGACTGTGAACAATTAAAACGCAGCCACGCAAAATAGCATTCAGCCTCAGCCTATAGTATGCACTCTCAATACTGCTGTAGATCTCCAGTTCTCCAATTTGCTTCAGAAACCCTTCTAAAACCCTAAAACTTAAACACCTTCCAAAATGCCCGGCGTCGCCTCCGGCTCTGGTGATGGTAGCGCTTCAGATTCAATCAGTGGTGCGTTAGTCTCCTTTCTTCCGGACTCTCAGGTTGCCGTAGTTTACCCACTCCGCCACGGCCTCAAGCCCCCAATCTCCCGTGTATCTGTCTCTTGGGCTCGAGGCAACACATTAAGAGTCTCAGTTTTCAGTCAACCGTCCGATGAATCCAATTACGACGAGGTTGGGGGGAAAGTAGTGGAAGTGAGCTTAGGCGGTAATGGAGATGGAGAGCTAAAAGACGCGCAGTGGCGAAGGATCTCTTATGGCTCTGTTGCTCCTTTTGCACTTCTTCATAGTCGTAGAAGTTCTGTTTCGAGCTTGTCGAACATGCAATTAAGTCCGTCTCCCTATCATCTTGAGTGGTAATTAATTTATAATCTCATTTTTTAAATAAAAAAACATTTTCAGTTAATTAATCTCTTATATAATACTTAAAAATGTGATCTATTAGGTGGGAGTACGTAATGGAATATAGCAAGGACATAGGTTCACTTCTTGCTAATCCAAAGTCACTGGTTAGTCCAGTTATTGAAGACTCAAAGGAAGTTTTGAAGGTTAAAGCTTTGATTCAGCTGTGTTACTGAAGGTAGCATAGTTCTTTTTGGTTTTAGATCTGTTCTTTTGTAATTATATAAATTATTTTGTGTAGAAAGGTGAGGAACCAACTTGTTTAAAGGCAGCTTGGGATCTGATGGAGATGTTCTATGCAGACAAGTTGTCCCAAGCATGGCTTCTGGAGCGTCTTGTTGATTGGTTGGCTGTAATGATAATATTCTTATCCTTTTATCTGCTCGATTTTTTGGCATTATATTTGCAGAAATCCCTTTTTTGATTTTGTGGCTATTATGATTTTTTCTCATGGCAGGATTACGATAGCCTCCTATCAAGTACACAGGCTACCGTACATTTGAAACTTTTGCAGTTTCAGGAACGACTTGTCACCTTACAGGTTTGACTATGTTCTACGTTCTCCTATCCTTGTTTCTCTCTACTTTCTTGTATAGAAATGGGGAAAACAAAATAGGGACTTAACTACTTTCGTGCTTGGTGGAGGGACACGTTCTCCAAGTGCTTACAATGGAAGTTTCTATTACAACAGTTGGAATCCTGTTTTAGTTATGCCTTGTATTTGATTAATTGGTTTGCAATACTATTGCTAATAGTAAGGTGATCTATATGATATTTCTAATTTATAATTTTTTCGGACTGTATTGTATGACATTTTTCTTTATCCTGATTGTTTTGAAAAATATATCATTCACAAACTCATAGTTTGTTGCTTTCTGGTAACGTTGGTTCTTTTGGTCTTTTAAAGTTTCAGTTCTGATGAAATTTGGTCAGATTGATAAAATATCAACTGCTGCTTTTTTAGCAAATTACTATGTACTGGGGTTGAGAGAGTTTTATTCGTGAAGTAATGACAATTTTGTTCATTAATTTTTTGGGTAATTAAATTACAGTTCTTTTTCATAAATACTGTTTAATTCTTTGCGATTGTGGGATGTTTTATTGTTTTATGAAGGTGGTTGAGGATGATTCTAAATATTGGGAGGTGATATCGTCAGCACTTGCAGTTGGTTGGCTAGATATTGCAGTAAGTAGTCTTTGCAGTCTCTGCTGTAAATAGGTGGTGCTGCATTACATTTGCAATGATAAAAAGATGAAAAACACTTCTTTTGGAATGTGCAAATGAAACGCACTCTATAAATTTTCACTTGCAGGTGAAGATGTTGCGGTTGCATGGATCTTATCGACTGGATCAGCTCAGCAACAGAGAGGTTGGTAAGAATTTAATAAGAAATGATTGGCATTTGATAGAAAGCTATCTCCCTGAAAGCCTTTTGTTCTTTGGCATTTGCTATTGAGTTGCAATACCCATGCAATTGGTATCATGTGTTGGGTTCTGAGGACATCCTCTTCTATTGTTTAAGCTTCTATCCCTCAATATTTTGCAGCCAGCCAAAGTGAGATGCATGACTTTAGTTTCCAATTTGTGTTTCATATTAGTGTACTTTGATTGTCTGTGTATATATTTAATTAATTTACATGGTCATGTTTACTGGACGTCTTTGTAAGCTTCTTCTCAGTGTTGGATCTCACAGCATCTTCTTTTTGCATGTCATTTTGCAGACAGAGAATGGTCTTGTAGAGGCTGTTGCCGTTCTTATTTCAAAGATGCCACGCATGCGTTTGGAATTAGGAGCTGGCAAATTGGGTGAATGCTTTAAAGCGAAGCCTGATTTTATGAAGGTACTTTTGATTATTTTGCATAAAAAAGTAATCCATATAAATCCTTTAATCATTTTCTTCTTCTTTTCCTTGAGTTCTTGCTTTATTAATTGTGTCATATTTTTCAATTGCCTAGGCATGGGAGAGGTGGCGAGCACAAGTAACTAAGCTGGAGTCCAGTTCATTCTGGATTCAGTGTGATCACCGTCAGACTCGAGAGGGCTTGAAAAATATGCTGCAGATAATGCTGGGAAATACTACTATTCTCTCAACTGCAACGTGTAATTGGATGGAGCTGTTTATATCTCACGTTCTATACATAAGGCCATTCACTGTAGTAAGTGCTGACTAGTCTTCTTGTTGAATTTTCATGTTTAATGGATCATAAATTTTTGCTTCATTGGGTTCTCAGTTTCTTAATTCTACATTATTAATAATTTCTATGAATTAGTGAAGCTGAATACCAGTTAATCCATTTTCTGTGTTCAGGGCTTAGAAAGCATGTACAGCCTAGCTCAAAAATGCATTCAGTTAAAGCCAATGTCCAGTCCACATAAATTGATGCAGCTTGTAATCGGAATTCTTGGGGAAAATACAGAGGTGAGTTTTTTGGCTCAGACTGCTAGTGCAAATTCTCTATCATTTTACAATCATTTTCTTTTCTTCAATGAAACTCACTAGGGTTTTTCAAGAACTGCAGGCTGTATTAGCAGAATGCTTAAGAGGGTTTGGAGCTTGGTGAGCTGCTTGCTTATCTTATTTTTACCTTGACTCATGGAATGCATGAATTTGGATTCTTTTTTTTATTTTATTTTTTATAAAGAAAGTTCCTACAACTGTAGGAAGTATAAAATTAAGAGATTATTAGGCTAAGTGAAGCTTATAATGCTGGTGCTTCCATTATGGAGTATAAATTTGTGACTTGTTGACAGGATGGTAGCTCATGCCATAGAATTTTTGACTGCTGGGAGCAATCAAGCAGAAATTCTTTTACGTGGGGAGCGTGATAACTTGGGTGGAATTAGTATAGAGGAGCTCCATCGACTTGTTTATGCTCAAGTGCTATCTTCTCATATTTTAACTTGGCAAGTAAGTCCAAACTCATTTTGGATATTTTAATCACTGTCATTATGTTCTTACTTTTGGCATTTTAACCTTTACTAAATTTTTGTGGAGAATGATTTATTCCTTTTTCTTTTTCTCGAAATTTTTTTTCCCTTTGGACCTAAATGGGTTCTTTTATGTTCGCAGATTGCTCCAATTTATTTGATATCGTGCATGAAGCAGGGAATGGGATTATTAGAGATTTTATTTTACAGGCAGCCTGTTCAACATAATCAATTACTGGTGAAGGTAATCAATTCATTATCAATTTTATCCTTCATTCATGTTGCCATTGGGCCCTTTTTAATTTGATCATGTTGAGTTGCTATCCAAATCTTGAGATTGAACTTTTTCTTTTAAAAAATTGCAGAATTTGGAGATTTGCCGTCTATATGACCTTGACAGTCTCAGCTCAAAAATTATGAAGGTACGTCTGGTCTTTGAAGGCTTCATGTGATTTATTGATTTACAAACACAGTAACACCTAAAAAAATCACGGAGTTGCTTATCTCTTGTGGTTTAAACTTGGCCTGGAACTTGTATTCATCACATGCAAGAGTCTTAACAAAGTCAAATTCTTCTTAGAAGCATATATTATTTATGTTTGCAATTTGGTATTTATGTTTAGATTGCAGGAATATACCATTGGAAACATGGTAGGAAAGGTTCTGGAGTTTTTTGGCTTCAGCAAGCTCGGGATGAAGTTTGCCTTAACAGAATTGCTCAGCAGCTGTTTGATTCTGTTGGGAAGTCAATCTCCGATGAACATTTCAAGGTTTTTTTTTTTTAATTTTATTTCAGTTTATTCAATTAAGCAGTCAGTGTGGTTCTATTCGAAGTTTCTTCAAATGCCCTTTCTTAATTATTTTGAAAGGACAATAACCTTTAAATTGATTTCATTTCTTTGCTGCACAGCAATGGGAAGGTTTAATTGAATTGCTGGGTTCAGAATCTAAGAATGCCGGGGGTCTTGAGTTCCTTCACAAGTAAGGATTTTTCCTATTGAGCAGCAGTTATTATCATCTGTTTTATTTTCCCATCTTCATTTGTCTTTATCTTTCCTTGACACTAACCTTAGTTGCACCACAGGTATAGGGATTTTAAGAGATCCCTTAAGCAGGTTTCTGATGGAAAAACTACAGGTGCTGCTCAGCAAGCTGTGGAATCACTGATGTCGGTATGTGCCATGGTTAGGCTTTTGGCTGTAGTACCATTCTTATCAAGTAATCTATGATTCCTGAGACCCTAGAGCTGTCATGATGATGCACCTCCTTGTTTAAATGTGCACTTTTTGCTCAGGCCCTCTAAGACACAAGTTTCTTTTCATATACAGGCAGCCTTAGGCTTGCAAGGACAATCTTTATATTATTTATATTCATTTCTATTCTAGATGCTGATTAATCTCTCCTTTGTGAATCTTCAGCTTATGAAGAACCCTTCTACGCCTCAACGTTTCTGGCTGCCTCTTCTCCACGATTCGGTGACCTGTTCTTTAATCTCAGATATATATATATATATATATATATATGCACTATAACAACTTATTGGCTATAGGCCAGGGTTTTTTCCATATAATAAGTGGACCAAATTTCTGCATGGGCTTTTGCCTGGGTGTATGCAGACTGTATTCTCCTATATTTCTCATCCCCTTTTGTTTTGAGTTCTGAAAATGGGAGGTTGTTATTATTACAAACAAAAGTTTTTCTGGATTGCACAGTGCCTATAAATGCTCTTTAGTTTAGTAGCTATGCATAATTGCATATTTACCTTTGATATTGTTTTCCTGCAGTTGAAACTGCTTAATTGGCAGGAGCGACCTTTGCTAAATGTCTCTCAAACAAACCTTCTGTTGAATAAATTGCAAGAGTTATCGATCGCAAGACTGCGCCCAGACTTTGTTGAAGCTGAGTTGCCCCCCCAGGCCTTGGGCTCTGTTAGACTAGCTCTTGCTACAAATCTTGGACGTGCCATCCTAGAAGAATCGTGATGCTCTGGCCTTTGGCATTGTTTGATGCCATTAATATTCAAATGCTATGGCAGCCATAATCATTTCTCTTCTATCCCTGGTCAGCAAGCATTGGCAGCCATTATCACACTCATATCAAAGAAATGGTTAGTCGATGCATTCCTGGAGGACTGCATCATTGTATAAAAATTTCACACAACCGATTGTTCATGGAACGGATATGTTGCGGTTGTTGGGTTTATTGTTGTAAAAATTACATTAATTATTCAACTTGAAGACTTAAACATCTCGGAAGGTGGTAGAAGTAGCAAGATGCCTGTTCAAGGATTTACAGACGTGATCTGCAGCTGGAGTTTGATACATCTATTACCTCTGTTCAGTGCTGTGCAAAATTTGGTTCATGTTATTGTTGGAATTGAGTTGTATATTCTAGTGGTTGAAGAATTACTGAACGATATTCTTTTTAAATTTTGTTATTTTGTTCCTTAAGTCTCTACTTGAGGATTCATTTCTAGGCATTAACTACTTGAAGCTACTAGCATTGGTATACTTATCTACGTTAAATTAGTTTTATAAATATATACCCAAATTACCCTATGTAATACTGGGTTGACATTGAATTGTTTTCCATCGTATAGCTGTATCTAATGGGGGGTATCATATATATACATCATTCTCTATAATGGCAACAAGATGATAATATTCACTACATATAATCTGATTATGTATAACCATTATTCACTATATTTCAAAACTATTCATTATTCGTTGTTCACTATATGTAATCTATTCATATATAACCGTTATATCAGCTACAAGGGATACATTACCAATATCCAAAATATCATAACTATGGTGAATTGTCTATTCCAATGGAGATCCTGACATCCTGAAATTTTTATTGCACAAAAAATGGGAAAAAGAAAAGGAGCCATGCCAATGGTGAGCAATAGATGTCTTGCTTAGACGAAAGTTACAGCAGAGCTAAAGTTTAAAAATCATGCTGTTCCAACAAACATTGACATCTCAAAAGTAGGAAAAGATGTTATCAGTTGCAATAAACATAAGCCAGCCTTATGATACAGGTAAAAAAAAATATATATATATATATATATATATATATATATATATATATATATATCAGCACTATAATAGACCCAAATGTCACTATAGTAGGCCTGCACTGTTTAAGATATACAAGGAATACATCCCCGATATAAAGTAATTTGTCAAAGAAAAAACGAATAGGGAACAAATGACCTCAGAAGGTAGAAATGCGGTAGGAATAGACACAAAAAGGGGGAAAAAAAGAAAAGGGGTAAAGCAAAACAGCAATGAAGAATTTGAAGAACTCTGTAATTGAATAAATAATATTGGATCTCCACCAACCTTTAATTAAAGCTCTGGGAAGTTGCCTGACCTCTTAGTTTCGTCCGCTCAAAGTTCCGATTTGTTCAAAGGCAAATGGACTTGGCCAGGACATGGCTAATGTACTATACAAATTCACTGATAGTTCCCAAGGCACCCACCAGCTCACCCAAGCATGACATGGAGTATCCCATCTGGATCATCTTTGCTATAAATTTACTACAGTACATGTGTGTTTTGCATGTCGTAGTTCCGAGCCTATTCACAGCACCACAAATTTGTTTAGAGCTTTTTGGGCAAATTATATGTTTTCTTGAGGAACTTTGATGCTGCTTCATCATTCCGGTAACACAACACACGAAGGAGGGTGTTTGGCTCGGTAGGATTCCATTCTCCCGAAGTTGGAGGCAGTGGAAGTCGAGACCTGGCAGAAGAGCCATATGCCTCCAAGGTTACACGTCTGAATCGCTCGATGAGGCTATCTGTGTCAGTTCGATAAAGGGGAAGAACACCTCTGGCTGTAATTGAGAACTTGTCTATCAATTCAGCAGGTAAGCCATCCCCATTTGACCAAAACAGATCTTTAAGGGATTTAAAATCGTCCTCTATTATTTCAGAATCTTGACGAGTGAAAGCACGGGAGGGGCCTCCAGCAAGCAAAACAAGCAAGAATCCATCAAAAGAAGCTCTCATTAAATCAGTAACAACTCGAGTTCGCACCCTTTCATGCATGGTATCTGATATGATAATCAAGTTGCGTTCAAGCTCTTGAAGAAAAGGTTCAATTCTAGAAGATGATGGCTCCCCAACGTACAGACCATCCCATAGTACATGACTTAGATCATGAAAAACAATTTTATATGCCAGTGCCTCACTAAGCTGCTGAACTCCTTCTATGCAAGCAGATGGTGTGAGTTCAAACTTCTTTGCCAAGCCATTTGAAAAGTCTTCTGTACGAGCAGACTCAGAGTTCCTTAGATGGGTTATTATTCTCTTCTCCAAAACATCCAACTCTGTTCGGAGCCGGTGCAAAGTGTTTATACGCACACATAACTGGGGTATCCCAAAAGAATTATCCCCATTCATTGTTGCAACCTGAGAATTCTTCTTTTGAGGATTTGAAGACTTCTCTTTCTTTTTCCACACACCATGAAACTTTGATTCTGTTGTGCATCTGGTCAATGCTGGCATAGTTGGTACATATGTATTCCGTGATCCTACAATCAAATTGAAAACTGAAGCTATTAGAAACCCAAAATCTGAAAGCTCTAGGCAACTTGCTTCATCTTTGCAAAGATTTACCACAGCCAGACTTCGCCTTGGTTGCATAATATTGAAGACATCTATCCAAGCCAGCCATCAAGTCAGGTAGCAATGCTGGATGCATTGGTATTGGCAACTGAAAATATGCATCCAAAGTTTCATCAATAATTCGCAGAACTTCAACAGCAGATGGAGCAAAGCCTTCTTGATTTGCCTGTGGATTCCAGGCCTACAAATATTGCACCAAGTTGGTTACTCGAGAAAAAGCTAACAACAAATCATATGAGAAGTATCCAATAAACGGAAACATCATTCAGATCCTGGGAAGAAATACAACAGTTACAAAACTAGTGTAAGAATCAATAAATGGACAAACGTCCACTTTATCTATTTTAATTTTGAAACCAAGTTCTCATAGATGTCTCCTCAGAACAACAACCAAATCATCGAATCAAACACAGATTGGTGTCCAAGGCCTTTTTCAGCTCTCGCCATTCATACTCTTAGAAAGTTGTTTTATGGGGCCAGAAATTGCAGCAGCGTAGTGGATGTAATTTTACATAGGGTAATTAAGTTATTAGTAAAGTAAACATAATTTCAATGATCCATATCAAGTTGGATGGTAATTCCTGGAAAAATAATGGAGTTACTGCATTCAATAGTAAAACAAAAAACAAAGAGTGTTCTATCAGAAATAAACAAACCTAAAAACAGACAGCAAGTGCATACCTCTTGTTGCAAATTTCTATCAACCCAGTCCTTCAGTCTATCGAGTCTTGCTTTGATCCATGCTTTTACAAGATTGGCAATTACAGTTTCAGCTTCATAAGGAGGCATTTCACGGATAATTGCCTTTCCACCATCATCACTGTCTACTGAATCTTCTACAGCGATTTGCACAAGATCTTTCTCCAGCTTATCAGCAGCTCTCAGCACTTGTACAGCATCTGGGGTTAATTCCATTATGCCAGATATGAATTGTTTTAACTCATTCCCATAGCAAGCATGCAATGTGGCCGCAGCCACACCAGCTGCAAAAGGGTGCCATCTCTTTAGTATTGGACTAAATACTTGCTTCTCATTAACTGCCACATCACCAACATCCTTGGCAAGGATTGCAAGAACAGGAAGTGGATTGGGCTGATTTTTTGATGCTCTCCTGCTTGAGTCTGCTTTCTCCATTAACTATTTACAACAAATCAAAAAACAGTCATAAGCAACTTATAGATAGTCGTAAACATTAAATGCAGCTCCATATCCATTGATTTCATCCCCCACCCCTGTGTGTGTGTGTGTGTGTATTGTCATGTGCACACATGCATTCATGGAACTTTCATTGGGAAGGAAAGACTCTTATGTTAGGCCAGATATGGAAGCAACATAACAGGGTAATAGGTCAAACTTGAGTAAATAGATCCATCAATCAACTAAAGGCTGAGTTTTAGCTATTAGGCCTTGCTTGGTTTGAGCTTGAACTGCCATATGAGTTATTCCACTAGTCTGACCTCTTGACAGTTTGGCCTCCCATTAAGGAAAACACAAGTTCTTTGCAGCCTTTGGTTATGAATGAGGAGGTTTAAAATAAAATGCCGAACTAGGTTGGTCAGCTCTTAAAGGAAATCTCTCTTAAAAGTTGGTCGATAATGAGATTTAAGAAAAATTCTGTTACAGTTTAAGAAACATGGGCTGCAAAACGAGGTAAGAAGACCTAAAAATGAAACCACAGTACTCCAAAAAGATATTTCGTTTATTCAGAAATCAAATAATAATTATATACCAAGCACCTAATATTTTAAACAAATATTGTATTTTGAGTTGCACTCTTATGAATTATGTAACAGAGAGATGTTAGGTGCTTCCAATGCTCTAAAATGCCAAGGTTGCTGAGGTTAATTGACCACAATTCTATCACAAAATAATTTTTATAGCAAAGACTTGCCTGAGCAAAAACAGTGCGCAGTGATGACCTAATGTAGGTATCAATCCTACTTCGAGCTACATCAACTTCACCTTTCCTTTTTCTGCGATACTCATTAGATATATCCTCAACCAAAATCTTGGCTGCTGACACCCCCAGAGAAAGAATGCTTTGCATAGCATCAACACTTTCCCTATCAAATGTGTCATGATATGCAAGGAGTCTTTTCTCTGCCCAACCCAATATTGAACTCAGTGTAGAACTCAAAATCTTAGAGTATTGTGGATCCTTTGTTGTCTTTGCATCTTTTGCAACTTCAAACAGCTGAGCATTAGCAGCATCAAGCAGGTCTGTTTCCACTTGGCCAGTTGCAACAAACCGATGAAATAAAACCCATGTAAAGCAGAGGTTGTGGAGAATTTGATTTATTCCAAGGACAGTCCAAGTTTTCTTTATGTGTTCCATAAGTTCATCAACTTCCTCCACTATAGATGATTCATCATTAACATCAAAGCAGGCTTCTAAAAGCATTTCATAGAGGTGAAGGTTCAATGGAATTCCATCAGCCCAGTGGGATATCTCAGAGAAAGACCCATCAGATCTACTAGCAAGAGACATAACAGCACTACGAAGCACTTGCATTGACTCATTGTTCCTTCCAGTTTCTAAAGGTCTATCCAGAGCCCCATTAATAATGTGCCGCAACCGCTGTGGAGTAGGATTAGACTTATCAAGCGGAACATGAGGATGCAGAAGAAGTCCAGCCTCAAGAACTTTCATAGTTCTCCTTTGCCATGCTTCATATTCTTGTTGATCAGTAAAATCTGAAGACTTAAGCTGCTGTAATAGCTCTAGCGGAAGAACGACCATTTCAATTCGCCTTCCAACCTGTGACAAGCATGTTAATAGGAGGTTACAACTATGAAAAAGAAACCATCACAACCCAAAGAGGCAGTAAAACTCACAAAATTCAGGACTAAGACATGATGATTAAAAGACAGTTACTTTTGTAATGGCAAAACAACGAAGATTACCAGAGTGCAAAATATTTTATTGGGATTGAATACCAAGAGTCCTACATAATCAGTATAATTCAGACTTTAAACTTCAGAGTGACAAAAGACAGTAAGAAGTATGTCCCAAACAATAGATAAAGATGGCCATAATAGGAAAAAATAAATCCACAAAGCAAATGAAACGCAGAAGCCAACAACTATGCAAAGACAAACGCAATATCCTATCGCTTTACATTACATTCAAAGGAAAAGATTCTTGAACGGTTCAGCTTCCAGTAAATTCAAAATTTGCAAAATTCTTTCGTACAAATTAGAGAGTTAGAAACAAATGGAGGCAATCCAAGGATTTTTCTTTTGAGATAAAAGATTCAAGAAAAAAACTTTAACAAAAGGAAGATTAGAAAACTGCATTATTCTTTCTAAGGAATTCTCCGCATAAATTAGAATTATTGTTTTCTCCAACGCAAAGTGACAGAATCATGATCCACACTTATCAGCCACGGAACCACATTAATCAGATCAACCGTAGTTAGTAGAATCAACAAATTATTATTATAACAGTACTAGATCAATCAATATTCAAATGAAACCAAAACATTTCCCCCAATTGAGCTAAATAGGCATATGCATAGGAAACGAAATAAAAATTCAAAATTGAGCTAACCTGACCAGCAGCAACCCTCACTAGAGCTCTCCTAATTCTTGAATCTACAGTTTCCGGCACCTGCATTTGCGTTCTCATCAACTCTCCAACAGTCAATGGCTTCCTGGACTTGCCCTGGCCCGAGCCCGGACCTGACCCAGGACTCTTCTTAGAACCCGAGCCTGGAGATTTCAAGCCGAAAGCTTTCTTCATTTTACTAGCCGCAGCAGAAGTGAGCGAGCGCTGTAAGGCGGGAGAGTTAGGCGAGTGATGGTGATTCGGAGAATCAGTGTTGGGTGAATTGGAGATGTAGGTGAGAGGCTTGCCAGCGGATGTACGGGATATCGCCACGAAGATCTCATAAGCGGTGGCCCGAAGGTCGGAATCGGTGAGCTGGGCAGCGAGTTGGCCGAATGGAGACTCGAGATCGGTGGCAGTAAGTTTAGAAGGCATTGTGGGTGGCGGAGGTTGCAACGGCGGTGGAGTTGACTCTCTCTTAGAATGGCCTAATGAGAGGTCTCTGAACAGAGAAGCCATTAGGTGTGTGTGCGCGTGAGAGAGAGAGAGAGAGGAGAGAGAGAGAGTAAAGAGGATGGACTATAGAGACAGGGGATTTTTTAAAAAATTTATTTTTATTTTTCCGTTTCTTATTCTTGAGTAAGAAAATGGTGTAGTGCACATAGTCAAATTGTATACAGTTACAGTGCTCGTCTTTCTTCTTGGGAAATGCTTTACGAACTTTTCTTGGGAGTAATTCTTTTTTTTCCTTTATTTCGTTCACTAAGACCATTTTTTTACACGAATTTTTCTCCGTACATATATAATATATATATATATTAAAAACTTTAGGACAAAATATTTAAATTTAAGAAATACAAGGCAAATTACATGTCACGTAAAATGTTATAGCTAATTACTTTTTGGTCCTTCATGCAATTCTAATTTTTATCAAGAAAGCTCATTCATCAAATTATTAAAAGTGAATTTTATATTTTTTAATTAAAATATGGAAACACATATGTAAATAATAAAAATGAACAGCGAAAATTTAAAAAGAAAAGGAGAAACTGAAGTCATTACGTGTATTTGAAGTTAGATAATAATAAAATAATAATGTGGGTAAATAGTTATATTAAGCTAATTAAAATAGAGTAATGCGGTGGTGTGGTGTTGACACATGCAAAGTAAAAGCAAGGGCATGAGTGATGAGATGGCACCCAACAAAAACTCATCTAATGTAAATTATTGTTTTGTGTGAAAAAGAGAAAGGTAGAGTAGAACATCTCAAGGTTCGATTTGGACAGTTAAATGTTACTAAATAACATTTGATTGGTGGTGGGCACAGCAGGTAGGGAATTCTTCGAACCAATATTATTATTTTAGTAGTAGAAACTGAAAGAAGTTGAGCATAATTAAATAAAATAATTATGAGTGACAGTACAGGAAAATCTTGTTGTGGTTTTTATTTTTTTCAGTTTAGCACGCAAAATTACAAATGAAAAATGACAACAATATTTGTTTTGGTTGCTGGTGGAGAAAATAGATATATAAATAAATAAAAAATTCTACTATAGCTGTGTTTTTTTTTTTTTTTTTAATCTTTTTCCTATAATAATCCAAATGCAAAAATTATGCTTTTTTAAAAAAAAAAAGGCATAAATTATGATGAATAAATCAAGGTTGGTAACAATAGTTTCTTTTTTATTGTCGGCAGCCAATGATTAGCTATGTTTCTTTAATTTGATCTCACCTGTAATTACTATATTAAATCTCATATATGTTAATTATAAATCATTATAATTGTTTTTCTTTAAAGAAAAATGAAACTATCAGTTTGGATTCTTCATCTCGTGGACTTATGAGTTATAACTAAATGTAGGCTGTAGCTAACGAACTTTACGGTTGACGTCACCAACTGATTTTTATTACTTCTTGTAACGGTAGTTGGATCTAAAAAATCTCGTAGCTAAGTTTAACGACATGTCATTTGTTATCCGACTGCCACTCAATTTCATTTAACAAATTCAGCGGCGTCGTGCTTTTATTATTGTATGTAGGATGGGAATTAGAAGTTTGCAAACGGGCGCACAAATGAAAAGACCAAATTTCCTCTTTTTCTTCTTAAATCGAAACCTCATCAAACATTTGTTTATGAGTACTCGTTATGCTTATGGATAATCTCAGGCTTAGCAGGTTTGGGTTAAATTTGAACAAAATTTTCAAACCGGATCAAGCTTAAGTTGAACGAAAATTTTTTAATTCGATTCAACCCGATCCAAACTCGAATATGAACAGGTTTAATTGGACTGATGGTCGAATATAATACTTAAGGAAGCAGAAGTGTGAAGAGGAAAACAAGAAGGGCAACAAGATAACAACACAGCACATGCTTTGATGATGTTTAACATATAATCCAATAATTGTTCGAATAGCTCCAATTTGAGATCCCATAGGAACGTTCTGCTTCTTAAATTTAGGGATCATTATGTTTACATAAACTTTCCTTACAACAATTAATGATAATGATATTATTATTTTTACCATTGAATTTTATTTTGAAATAAAATTCAATGGTAAAAATATTTTTCTTTTTCTATGATCTCATCTCACTTTGTTGATTGTTGATACCAATCTGTTGCTCATCTCATTATATTGACTACTCAGTTTATTTTATCAATTGCTCCTAATAAAAGTGTAACGGACTATTTTTCAGTTTCTTTTTCAATGTCGGTAATAGTGATTTATCGATTTGTAAATAGTATCATTGGTCAAGGACATTGTATTATTTCGACCTGAAAAAATTACTGTATGTGTATAATATTTTATTTAATATTTTTGGAGCATATTTGCATGGATAGAAAATATTTCATGAACATTTTTGGAGAATTGCGGCAACTAATTAATATTATTTTTAGTGTATTGTATTAAGGAATAAATGAAGAATTATTTTTGTGGAGTTAATTTAATTAATTTGTGGAGTTAAATAATATTTAAAAATGAATTATTTGAGAAATATTTAGAGTCATTGGATGAGATTACCTAAGACTTGATTTTGGCCATTGATTTAGCATAAAATGAGAAGCAAAGTTTGACTTTGCTACTTAAATCATCAATATTTTCTCTCTCCTCCCTTCTTCTTCCTCCATGCCAACTTCTTCTTCCTTCTTCCTCCATTTTTCATTCAGTTTCCTATCTCAAAATACCACAAAACCACCTAATTAAATCATAGGATTTTGATTAAACCTTGAGAATTAAGTAGTAGAAGCTTGAATTTGGAGTTTTTAAGCTTTGGTTTTGGAGTTGCCATTAAAGGAGGTAAATTGTAACTTTTGGGTTTTGTGATTTATTAAGTCTAATTCTAGGATTATCCATGGAATTCATGCATTAATTCATGCTGTTTTCTTTTCTAGTGTTAATTTTGATTTTAATGAACTATTTTCCTACCTTGAAGAGATTGATAACCCTCCACCAAAGGCAAGGAGAAAGCCCAAAGATAGAGTTTTTACGCTTACTTAAGCTTGAAAAAAAAATTAGTGCAATAATATTCTAGTTTCCCTTTCATTCTCTTAAGTTTTAAATTTTAGATTTTTGATGAATTTTGATATTAGAGATGTCCTTAGGGTAGACTGAAAGTCATTTTTGACCCTCTTATAATTTTCATTTGCTTCTGACTTCTTCATAAAAGTTGTAGCTCTATTTCTCAGCTTTCCAAAACATCCTCTTATGTTCAATTTCAATACTTGTAGCTCAATTTATGATTTAAATACCAAAATTGGTTCTGTTATGACGTCTTACTTGTATATCCGAATTGACTGTCCCTTTTGGCCACTAAAATGGCAAGATAATATCTTGTGTTTTCCATAAAAGTTGTAGTTATACTTCTTAGCTTTCTAAATCATCCTCTTGTGTCTAATTTGAATACATATAGCTCAACTTATGATTTTTATACCAAAACTGGTTGTGCTGAATCTTGTTGGATTGTTGATCTGTGTTCTTGGGTTTCTTTCACCCTCTTAGAAAATGATCCGGACTATGGTCCCTTCATGAAATTTGTAGAATTTTGTCTTATCTTTATAAAAGAATTAAGCTTCACTCAATTTGAAGTCCTATAACTTCAGTTATACCCTAAGAACAGCAAAGGTTAAGTTTATGGAGTTAATTTGGAAAGAAACCATTTCCTTTTCATTCTCCATGGTTGGCCGAATCCTTATTTGGCGAAGGACACCATGCTCTTTATGATTTCTGTGCTTGATTTAAACTTTAATAAAGTTGTTATTAAGTAATTTGTTGGTGGTTAAGATTTTTCTTTTGAATTTTGGTGTTTAAATATTTTAGTAAGACTTAAATAAAGTTTTAAAGTATTAAAAGAGTTTTATGGTTACTTGTTTGAGAAATAGATTTAATGATTTTAAAGAGTGATTTTAAATTGATAATTGGTACTTTTAATGGAAGCATTATGGAAGAAAGGTTTTTGCTTAAAACATGAATTGATTTTGTTAGATTTTACAAGTTGTAAATTAAATGATTTTGAAATAATAAGTGCTAATTTTAAAATATTTTTGAATAAGAAATGATGAATGAGAAATGAGACTATTTATAGAAGAATTTAATTATTCTAAGCTCTACTATACGTGATTGACATGTAATATAATGAGATTATTGTGATATATGAGCATGCTTGAGTTATCAGCCTGTATTATTGATGGAGCTATAATCATATGCTAGGGTTATCAGCTCTTATAAATAGGCAGACGTACTTATTATTGTGGTGCTTGCATAGATCATGGTGGCCTCATGTCACAATTGTGTAATTGGTGGGTGGCACTTTCACAGGCCACGATCGATTCTACTTACATTCTTTCGGTATCGATATGAGCTTTAGATAAAATGAAAATGAGAATTTTAATTTATTATATTGAAACCGAAAAACATATTGGCATTTACGATATTTTCTTATTTATTTTGAGTTGGTATAAATTTTTAAGTGTAAATTTCTTGGGATCTTTCAAAT